>JBAKBP010005164.1:0-51970 GCA_037953745.1 Lithodes maja
CTAAGGGTAGAACCTCAGAAGCGGGCATTGCAAAGTCGTTGCCGAGAAGAAGGTCGACGCCCTCCACTGGCAGTTTCTCCACAATCCCGACATCCAATTCACGTGCCACACCATCCACCTCCAACTCCAACCGCACCAGCGGGTATGACCGAATTGCATTAATACCCTGCACCACTACCACCCGAGCCGCGTTTATAGGGTAGCCAGTCAAGTTTTTCATCAGAGTCTGGGAAGCACCTGTATCACGCAAGACCTCTACTCCATAATTGCGCCCCGCCCACATCACGCAACCCCGCCCTCTATGGTCGCAAAAAACATCCTGAGCAGGGTTCGAGCCTCCCAGGTGCTTCTGCATTGGCTGTGCCTCAGCCTCTGACGAACTGCCCCGGGCAAACTCAGATGACTTCGGAGACACACCAATGTTGCAGGCCAAAGACACAGCTGCTGTAGGTGGTTTGCTAGGACAGACTCTTGCAAAGTGCCCCTTTTTATGACATTGATAACACTCCAACTCCCCTTTGGGCTTCCCTTGGTACTGGGAAGGGCCCGGCCCCTTCTTAAATGGGACGGTGCTAGTCTTGTGGTCAGTCTTGGTATCATGGCTCTTGTACTGGTTTGCATAAGGTATATCACTAACTCGGGGGGGTGGGGCGTCACGCCCCTTGTTACCTGCCTCACTACGCTGGGCAGACCCGCACCCACGAATTAGTGATAGCCGGAGGTCAGCCATCTCAGCTGCCTCCTGTAGAGTTTTTGGGTTCTTTTCTTTAATAGTTAAAGTCATTTCTGCACCAGTACACTTATAAAACTGCTCGAGCAGAAACAGCTCAGTCAACTGTTCGGCCGTCTCAGCTTTCTCAGAACGTGTCCAGTTTTTAAGTGCATCTTTTAAGTCCCGGGCATGTTCAAGAAAGGTCGCCTCCCTAGTCTTTGTAACACCCAGAAACTTCAATCGATATGTTTCTGGTTGCAACTCGTATGCCCGTAGGACAGCTCTCTTCAATTCTGGGTAGTCAATGCAAGACTCTAAAGGCAGTGCATCATAAGCCTTCAGACCCTTACCCGTAAGTCTTGAGGAGACTAGAGCTGCCCACTTCTCTTCAGGCCAATTATGCTCCCTACACTTCTTCTCAAAACGATTAAAAAATTCTGTGACTTCAGTTTCACTAAATACCGGCACCAATTTGACTAATTGGGCCAAGGACTGTTCTCTTACTTGGCCCTCACGGCCCATCCGAGTCCCTGTCGACTCTGCACGAGTCTTATCTAAATCTAATTTAGCACAATATTTCTCCGAGTCGTACCTAAGCTCAGCCTCATGCCTCCTAACCTCAATCTCCTGCCTCCTGGTCTCATTCTCCTGCTTCCTAGCCTCAATCTTAGCAAGCTCAAGTCTAAATACCATATCTGGAGACAGGCAGGAAGAGGGAGCTGCCACTACTGAAGGAGGGGGGGCAAAAACTGGGGAACCACCATGTGCACCACCCGAGGGCACTCCAATCTGCCAATTCTCATCCCTCTGTGGGAGAGTGCTAACCTCCGGTAACTGAGTGGACGGCACTGTGGGAGTCGAGTGAGAGGGGATCTGGGGAGGAACCCCCCCAAACGCCCTCTCCTCCGAAACCCCATGTCGCCCACGCAACACCCAGGAAATCAGCTCCCCCTTGGACATCCCTACTACATTGGAAATGCCCAAAACCTTGGCTATCAGGTGCAAGCCACAAACATCCACCCCAGTCAGCCTCTCCTCCGTCACGTGGTACCGCTTACTCACAAAAACTCTAGCATCCTCCTCACTGGTTACTAACGGCACACCTTCAAATGGCATCTCTCGCTCATCGTCAGTGCTAATGCACGACATACTGAAGTCCACAAAAAAATTCTCGAGACAAAAGTGTTAAACTTCCTATGCAAGCACTAATTACTAAATTAACTGGAGTCTCTTAAATGCTTTACTAATTGCCATACAAACAAAAATATTCTTCAATATGCACGCTAAAATACAAACAAACAAATGTTGTACAATTCTGCAAAAATGTATACTGTTCACAAAATCCTAAGCAAGGTCGCCATTTGTTACGACCTGGCACTCGGGTACACAAGGGCTCTCAATCAGGACTCGAGTACGGCTCGCTGCCACAACGGAAACACACGATCCCAAACCCTGAGTACTGCCAGCCGAACAAAAAAACACCAATACCCTCCAGAGTTCAATCTGCTATAACGGGGTATACAAGAACTCGGTACTAGTGTTCAACAACAGACTAATAAAGAGACAGGAATTATCTAGTCTGGTCAACAATCAAACAAAGAAGTAAGAAACAACAACACCAAAGAATAGTGTTGGCCGAAGCCGAAGTAATCCACCCTTGACTAAGAACTTAAGAAGTCCTCCACCCTCTACTTCGGATCGGCACTATTACGTTACGTTAATTAATAGTCCTTAAGCATCGAGCAAGGAATCTTCTGAAAAAGTTAGATGCTTCTCGAATGCTCGTAAGAAGTACGTATCGGATTTTGAACAGCAATTCAATAAGCAAAACACTGGCAATTAAATATTATTAAAGGTTTAAATTGGCATAAGAATAATTATAAGAATATGCAATAGTAAATGGCAAACATTAAAAAGAAGTACTCCGCAAATGCACCGGCAATAGCCTACTCGGATTGTGCTCGTGGGCCACTAATCACTAAAGTAGCCAAGCGTGCAACACATGAAATCAATAGTGCATAAACAATATCATACATAAGGAAAGCTTCAATACTATTCTGTATCTGCTGATCGAGTAAAGTCTAGCTGGGATGTAGTAGGCTAGGAAACAATGGCTGAGCAAGCGGCTCGTAGCCTAGCGAAGTCCTTAAGGCTGTGCGGCCAAATTACGTTAATTGACGGGGTGCTCTCTTGAGAGATCCAGATCGCTAGTATCTGGTTCTCTCCTGGCGACCCTCTCAAAGTCAAAGCAAACGAGTTAGCACAGTGTTGGGTGGCAGAGGCAAAAGCCCTCACTCGCAACACAGTGCTAAACTCACAAGGTACACAGTCAGAAAGACCACCTAGGCTTCCCACGTCTCCGTTGCGATTGTACAGGTTCAACAAAATCTAGTACACATCGGAAATCACAACACCAGTAGCCCTATCCCAGTCTAGCATTACCTAGACTAGCAGAAAACAGGAACAATAATAATAACACACAGGGAAATGCATATACGAGTGCAACAAACATAAATCAATCCTATTCTAAGTTAACCCTTCCAAAATAGGCTATCTAATAGGCATATATCTCGTGAGAACTCAAGCGATAATACGTTGGCTGACTAGCTCTGCACCAACGGGACCATGGAAGTTAAAAAGGGTAGGGAAAAGAGGAGATAAGAATGTAAAGGTAGTAGAGAAAGTTCACATCAGTCAGAAGAATATATATAGTTAGCAAGGGAAATGAGAAGTCGCTCTGCCTAATGAGTTCTGATCTAAAAATGGCTAGACTTCCCTTTTTATACTCGGCCCTCTAGTGAGCCCAACGTGAACTACTAAGGACCGCCCACTGACAATCATTACGTAATTTCTCTCTCTCAATCTGGGATAGACAAAGGCTTTCCCAGCACTGAGGGGAGGGGGGAGGGGGAGAGTGCTAATGAGTTAGGCCCACCTCCCGCATGGCGCACCCACTGACCCCCATTACGTAATCTCTCTCTCTCCTCTCATCATTACAAATAAGTTTTTTACACAATACTTATAACTAATGATATAAAATAGAACTCGTTGACTCAGATGAAAACAAAATACATATTCATAATACTTATAGTACAACGGCTCACATGAACTAAGTTAGGAAACTCTACATAGACTACAGCCAAAGTTCCTGCCCTGACGATCCTAGCGAGAGTGGGGCATGACTATGCGTTCTGTACAGCATGCTCACACTGGACATGCGTCACACCGTCGCTGCCAGCGGTTCCTTACGACAAAACCTCTCTCAGAAGTATTTCGTAACAGATATGGACACCCCACGCTCCAAGGGTTCCGAAATTTCGAACAGCTATCTAGAATGTTACAAAAATGAAAACAAGACTTCCAGTTTTTGACTTGCTGTAAATCATATAATGTGCGTCCTAAGTTTCTATGTGTATAACTATACCGTAAGATTCTTATCAACTCAGAACAACATAAATCATGGCAAAGCGAACTTCTAGGTTAAGAAATTGATGAAAAGAAAAAAGAAATCAGAGATCACTAACTAACAGTACAAAATGCATACGAGTAACTTACGAATAGGGTAACGAAGCTTGATTTGTCTTGCTCAGTTAGTCTCTAGGTATCTCCGACAAGGCAGTTACCTCTGACCTCTCAAAAATATCAGAAGGTTGAGTCGGCGGCACTATGTTAGACTCCTAGTCCAGCACTAGGTCACCTCTACTAGTCTCGGTAGCCTCACTGGGGTCAGCCAGGCCCACAGCTGCCTAAGAGCCAGTATCATCTAGTAGTGCATCATGGGATGGCCCGCACTCATGGCTGTCGGCCCCCGCATCCACTAAGTCATCCCCCTGTTGTGCCCTTTGTGCCACTGATTGGGTCACTGCACCAACAGGATAGATAAAGTCCATGTTATCTTCTTGCAAACCACCACTAGCATGGGGCTCAAAAGCAGCCTCAGCAACGACTATAGATGGGAAAACTACATCCCCAGCTAAGTCAGTCCCGAGCAAAAAGTCCACCCCCTTAACTGGCAGAGTGTCCACCATGGCCAATGTTATGCCGGGTTGTAATCGAACTGGCTTCAGTATTATCTAATTTCAATCCAGGTTTAGGATATCTAGATTTGGAATATGACTATACAGGGACACCTCGACGCCGCGAATATGACAGTTGTATACTCAATCAGGCAACCAAAACACAATAAATACACAGGGTAAATTACACTCTTCTTTATTAAATTGCATGTGGATTATAGAGGTGTTCAAGACTTCCCTATTATATAGAATAGATAGTATGATACTGGCGATAAATAAGAGAGGTTATCTAATTTACTATCAAGATAGAATAATATGCTCCTGACAATTTATATAAATAACTGGGAAATATACAGAATAATACAGACAGAGATTTACATAGACCTAAGTTCATAAAATGATAATATTTATGAGATTCGAGTGTCTAGCGCGAAGCAATTTGGTATTATACACGAACGGCTGAGAGATATCGTTCAGCCGCGCATGTAAGGTTGGGGGGAGGGGGGTTTGAGACAACAACAATCGTTTAGCCGCGCACAGGTAGAGATCACCCCTTAAGCATGCGTCACACCTAGCCGATTTGAGGCCAAGACTGTCCGCGACCTAAGGGTCCTGGACAGTCTTGGTCTACGTCGCCGCGCATCATGGGCCGTCGCCAACATAACAAAGAGGTCGGGATGGGTCTTCACATACCCCCTCAAAAGTTCAACATGTCGAACTTTCAAAATCAAGTCGGCGTGGAGTGAGGTAAAAAAATGGGGACGTGAAGGGGACGGGAGGCTGATGGCGTGTCACGGCGCTTGACGGCGCTTGACGGCGCTTGATGGGAAAAGGTAGGCGTCAGTGCGGCGTCACACGGCGGCACACGGCACCAGAAATGACGTCTGCGTCAGGTGGCGTCACCATAACAACCTGCGGGGATCAGCGGCGGTTTGCGGCGATCCAACGATGCCCTAACGGTCAATATATAAATAAACGACATAATTAACCCGCTGAGTGCCAGCCAATTTTGACGGTGTGGTTCTGCCAGTGCCAGATTTTTTTTTTTTTTTTTTTTTTTTTTTGGGCTAAATCTATCAAGTTGGGAGAGAAAGGAAGGATAATGGTAAAAAAACACTCCCCTTGTCCATTTTCGCCAGAAATCAGGTCCCCGATGGTCCCCGAAAGTAGCTGAAAAGACACTATAGACTACAGAGACTTTTATGGTATCGGAATGTATGGGTAGGAGGGTCGTGGGAGGGTGGTTTGGGGGATGGTGGGGGGAAGGTAGAAGCGTAATTGACTCATGTTTACAAATATGAAGCCGATTGGTGAGGTAGTTTCGCCACCACGGATTTTCCTTTTTTTCCTTATCTTCGTACGGATACGCTGGAAGTGGGTGGTGGGAGGCGGTTGGGGGGTGTGGTGGGGAGAAGGCAGAAAGGTAAGTTAATAATAATAATAAAATAACAGAATTAACTGAAATAATCAGTGTCCATACTGAAGGGGTCGCCGTCCATCGGCACAGTAATGCATATTGACGCCGCCCTACCTCCTGTCGACGCCGTTCGTCGGGTCGTTGTCAACGCGCTACGCCGCAGATCGGCACTCCAGCGGCGACCTAGGTCTCACCTTCAGTCCTGCATGGGCGCCGCTCTACCCCGTCAGGTCGCCGTCAGGCGGCGTGGCCATCCATACTGCGTCCCGTCCAAAACTCACCCCCCCCCAAATCCTTAAGCTCTCCGCCGATGGTCGGCACTCCTGACCACGACTAAAGGTCGTGGTCAGTCGTGGCTCAAATCGGCATGGTGTGACGCATGCTTTAGTCTTGACCTATAGATCAGGTCGACTGCGGTGTTAAAAAATAATTGTATTTCTAAGTGCAATCGTAATTTGGAGATTAAAATGAGGCGGTTTACTTTATGATGGAAGGGAAGATAATTGAAATTGGAGTTTAACGTTATATGGGTTATGGCGAATATTCGTTCACACGAGATATGAATAATTACTTTAGGAGTAATGAAATCAATTCACTAAATTCGGAATTCATAAATAAATACTTACTTACTTTTGATACTTTTGATGTGTTCGCCACTCTTCTAGCGGCACCAAGGAGCGCGGCGCCCCTCGTTATGGGTAGTGATTTTGGTGTAGTAGACTGTTTGAAGCGACAGCTCGTTCCCTCGCGAGGATGGGCTCATCTGGCACTTTTTGCAGTTCGACATCGAGGGCTCTCTTGAAGTTGTCTAACGAGACGTCCCTCATGTCTCTTACTCGCCGTGGGAGTTTGTTGAAGAGACGTGGGCCTCTGTAAACCAGCCCTCTCGCAGAGAGCCCATAGCACCCCTGTTATTCATCCGGAGGATTTCGCATTCCCAGCCTCTCCTATCACTGAATTTCATGACTATCGGAGTATGTAGGTTTGGTATTAAACCCTCTGCGATTTTTCCACGTGTATATTATTAGGTAACATTCTCTTCTACGTTCCAGCGAGTACAGATTCAGTGCTCTTAAACGCTCCCAATAGTGTAGATGTTTTATCGAACTTATATGTGAAGTGAAATTTCTTTGTACACTCTCTAAGTCATTTATTTCACCTGCTTTGTATGGGGATGTTAATATGCTACAGTATTCAAGCCGCGGTAGAACTAGAGATTTGAAGAGCGCTATCATAGGTAATTCACCGCCTGTTTTAAATGTACGTAGAATCCAACCCGTTAGACGTTTCGCAGAGACGTTACACGGGGATAATCAAAGTATATCAAATATCGAATCAATACGACAGTAATAAGAACGTATACAAAATGACGTGAATAGATAGCGTAAAACAATTTACTATCTAGAATGGTTGTACACGACGAAGTTGCACTAAAGGGTTACCAATAATGGTATACAAAGAGTTCTGAATGTATTAACAGGTTCCTAAAAGAACGCAGAACGAGTAGCGTTAAATTCGTACCTAGAATCGGGTAGAGTAATTATATTAATCGAGGAGATATCTCAATCTTGATTATGAATATAACGGTTATCTCTGAGTATTAAATTAAGGAATAATTCTTAACTCAACGGAGAGGGGATTTTACTTATAAAAGTAAAAAAAATAAATACTTTAATTCAGCGCAAGCAAAGATAAAGAATAATCTTAAATTGGGCGTAGGTTCTAGGTATGTAGAAGATTTATAGTTATTATCACTTCACGGTATACACTTAGACTTCAACTTGGTTATACATAAAATAATTGGACACATGAGAGGACAATCTGAGAGTATTCAATACAAATGATGCATATTATAATGAGTATGTAACGTATGTAAATATTATAATTCTGAAGGATGAACACGAAGTATAATTAGGATCTCGTATTCAAAGAAGCACTGTACGGATCTATAATAATTCAATTTACACTTAGCACAAATTCACTAAAGATCTTAGGCACAGATCTTAATAAAATCAAATTAGGAATACTCGCATATTTGTCCTTACCTTACAACGATAACCAACAACGTAAGACACTCAGGGACACTTAGGGTAAAGTAAGAAGTATCCTAGAATCAGAGTCTGGTCGACGTGGACTCGGAGTCTGAAGGGTGGTATGTCAGGGGCACGACCTTCTTCCCAGGGGCAGGGAAAGGCGAGTCGGGGACGTCTGGAGAGCTTCACATTCATGCGTAATCCCGCTTCTGGTGGAAGGAGGCAGTCGTGTTTTGCTTACTTTTCTTCAGGAAAAGTAAGGCTATGTTCGACTTATTTTTACTGTTCAACTTACTGGATTTCGATTACATAGAGGCATGTGGATATCGTTGTAATGGTTATAGCGAAGGTAATATTGAATCTAAAAATACAGATCAGATATAAAAGGGTGCAGGTGGAGATTCTTAATCTCATGATATGTATTTCTTATTTCTAGGGGTCATAATGGTGATGTAATGGAGTATTTCTTGTTCGTATGGAATTCTATTTTTTATTCTTGTGTATGCTATAGTTTTGATATGGAACACTGGATCTCACTTATTCCCATTTCTGCGGGAAGGTATTATTGATAGGTGGTTGAGGTTCCCACTTATATCTATATTGGTGAGGTTCTTGATGTTTCATTACCATAAACATATCCTCATCATAATTCAAGTCCGGTTGGAGTGTTGTGATAGGCCGTCTCGTTTTGTGTCGGCCGCTGTCATTGGAGGCGCTGGAGCTCTCAGGATTCGTCCGGGCTCGAACTCCTCCATTCCTCCGGAATTAGAGCATGGGGCGGATCCAGGGAAATGGGTAGACTTATCCATTTCCGGAATTAAAACCTGGGAAGCTGCTTGGTTCCGTCGTCCTTTCTTCTTGATTTTGTGGTTGTCCCTTATAGCTGCTATTGTGTGGACCTGAGGGTGGCTGTTTGATCCCATCATTACACCACCTTCGTCCAAGACAAAATCTCGACCTCGAGATCTTAAACAATATGTCCTGACGATTGAAGTAGCGAAAGTGGGTGTCAGATTCTGTAGGGTAAGACGCCAGAGTGTGGTAGGGACGTCGACCGGTTTGGTGGGGTCCATAACCATTGTTATTTGTAGTGGAGTGTGGGATTTTTTGGCTACGAAGAGCAGATGAGACGGCGAATGGAGTACTTCTGTGTTCTTGTCGGAGGTCACGATCATGCTGTTTATCTTCATGATGGATGTAGAATCAGGAGGAGTAGTTGTAGGACTGTCCTGATTTGGTTGAGCAGGAATGTTTGGCCTAGGTGGGAGGGGCCTGTTGAGCTGGGGGTTGACCTGCCTGGTCATAGCTGGAGGAACAGGTTGGGGAATTAACCTCGCACTAGGTTTGGCGGGGCCCGTTTGAAGTGACGAGGTGGGGGCTTTTGTGGTAGCCCGCTGCTTGTATGTCCGTTTGAAGGTAGGCGCCCATCTCTCAGGTGGTGTCACACGTCGGCCAGATCTTGTACATATAGGATTAGAGATAGGTGGCATTAAAGCAGGCGATTCAAGTGATGTAGTTACAGGTATTTGAGAGGAAGAAGTTGAGCCATATGTAGAAGAGGTGGAAGTATTAGGGGACAGGGTAAATGATTTATGAGAAGATGTAGAGGGTTGAGGAGGCTTAGGTAGCATGATAGGTGATATCTGAAAGGATGTAGAGGGTGTAGGATTTTTATTGGAAGTAGAGGTGTTTGTAGAAGAGGGGTAAGTATTAGGTGACAGGATAGGAGTTCTAGGAGAAGACGTAGAGAGTTTAGGGGATTCAGATGGTATGATAGGTGATCTATGAAAAGATTGAGAGGGTTCAGGAGTGTTACTGAGGGAGTTGAGAATCAGTGGGAGGATTATTTGTGGAAGGCGATAACGTTGATGACGTTGTGGCTGGTGAAGGAGATGATTGGTGTTGAAGAGAGGGGAGATTACGGATGATTGGCGTGGTAGGTGAAGCACAGTGATTCAGAAAAATTGGTAGACTGGCGGCAGGTGAGGAAATGTAAGGTTTTGAATTCAACTTAGTGATAGGTTGGCTAGGTTGTGTGAGAAGTTGAGGCGGAGCAGAGACAGTTCGGGATGGAGGAGAAGGGGTAACTTGAGGGGTGTATCGTGGTGAGGGTAAAAATGTTGTAGAGGGTTTTTGATTTTGCTAGAATAGGTTGTTCAAGAAGATTTGGTTTAGTTAAAGGTGAAGGTGATAGGGGTTGAAGAGGAGGAGGGATCACAGGTTCTGAGGATCCTAAGTTTTGGTCATTAGATGCAGGTAATGTGTCTTTATCCTTGGGATCTGCAAGCATAATCATATTCTCATCAATGGGTTGAAACCTACGTATATATCTATTACGGTATGTGCGTGACTCACAATAACAGTTAATGGTAACCTGGTGACAGTTTGGTACAGTTAGGATTTCAAAGGGACTTTGGTATCTCGGTTTGAGCTTGGATGGCACCGGCAATTTGGCAACCATGACAAGATCGCCGACACGGTGGGGATTAACTTTGGCAGTTTCGTCAGGTTGTAGGTCTTGGAGGTATTGCAGTTGTCTGAGGCGGTTTTTTAGGTGAACCAGGGATTGGTCGAAGTTGGATGAGGGCTCATAAGGGGCAGCTAGATGACGTAGGGGGAGGAGAGCAGGGGGGGAGGGGGTACTCCGAACACACGCTCATGGGGTGAAATCCCGTCTTTTCTCAAACAAGTATTTATTCACCATTGGACTATTTTTACCTTACTTGGCCAATCTTTGGTGTTCATTTGTTGTAATCTTGTTCTGATTTGATTGGCAATTGTTCGGTGGCTTCTTTCACAGATGGAGTTTCCTTGAGGCCAGTATGGGGATGAGTGGCTTATTTTGAATCTGCACATTTGTGACAACTGGGACCAAACGTGGCTGGTAAATTCAGGTGCATTATCCGAATGGATTGCTTCTGGTAATCCGAAATATGGGAAGACGTGTTGGATTAGTGCTTCTGCAACGGCTAGTGCTGAATGTTCTTTTGCTGGACAGGCAATAATATATTTGGAGTACGTGTCCACAAAAGTTATGATGTACTTATATCCTTGGTTTCCTTCCATTGGTCCCATCACATCTACTGCTAGAAGTTGCCAAGGTTTTGATGCTACTAACTTTCCTGTGGGGCCGGCGGTGCGGGTTCTATCTTTACCTAAAGCACAGGCCCTGCAGGCTTCGGTAACTTTTTTCGCCGTTATGTAAGGAGAAGGGGTCCAGTAAACCTGTTTGAAAGTAGCAGTTAATTTCCTTTGTGCTAGATGGATCCTGTTGTGCATGTGGATGGATTGCATGGTGGAAAGGGCGGCCTTTGGTGTTATGACAATTTTTCCTTCGGGGGTGAATAAATTGTCCCCTCTTCTAGTGAGTTGAGAGAAAATTCTTCTTGGCATCCAGTCTGGTTTTTCCTGTCTTTGAAACAGTTTAAGCAGACCTTGATGGTCTTGGTCTAAAGAATCTTGGTGATGTATTGCCAAAATTGGTTGGTTCTCGTAGTCTTGGATTTGGTTGTTTTGATCTGCATTTGTTGGTAGTCTTGATAAAACATCTGCGTTGGTATGGAGTTTCCCAAGGTGATAGGCTATTTCAAAATCAAATTCTTCTAATGATTCTCTCCATCTGACTGTCAAAGCATTTTTAGTGTCAGATTTCCGGAGCCATTCTAGGGTGTGGTGATCCGTGATGATGGTTACCTTGACATCTGCCAGGTAGGCTTTAAAGTGTTGTAAAGCCCAAATCATGCCCAGACACTCTCTTTTTGTCACCGGATAATTTATTTCGGCTGGGTTTAGTGTTCTGCTGGCACAGGCGATTATGTGTTCCTTCCCTTCTCTGGTTTGTCCCAAAACGGCGCCTATACCGAATTGTGATACATCCGTGTACAGGCGAAATGGTTGTGTGTAATCTGGGAATGACACTACGGGAGAGGTTACTAACAGTTCTTTTAGTGTGTTGAAAGCTTGTAGGCATAGTTCTGTCCACAGAAATGGTTCGTCGTTGCGGGTGAGGTCATGGAGGGGCTTGGCAATGGTGGCAAAATTCTTTACAAATCTGCGGTAATAAGATGCTAATCCGAGGAAAGCACGGACTACTTTGACATTGGTGGGGGGGAGTTATGTGGCTGATGCCATCTAGTTTCTTAGGGTCTGGGGCAATTCCTTTTTCAGATACTATATGTCCTAGAAAGTGAACTTCCTTCTTGGCAAGAATACATTTGGATGGTTTTAATTTCAGGTTGGCATCTTGAATCCTTTGGAATACTTGTTTTAATCTTTGTAGGTGTTCTGCCAGGTTTTCCCGAAAACAATTATGTCATCCAAATATGCTAGACATGTTTCCCAGGTTAATCCTTGTAATACAGATTCCATTAACCTGGAGAAAGTGGCTGGGCCATTGCATAAGCCAAAGGGTAATACAGTGAATTCGTACAATCTCCCTTGACTTGTTGCAAATGCGGTCTTCTGTTGATGTTCGGGGAGGACTGGTACTTGCCAGTATCCTGCCTGGAGGTCCAAGGTAGTGAACCATTTTGCCCCTAATAAGGAATCGAGCGAGTCATCTATCCTGGGTAGTGAAGTAGCGTCTTTGATAGTGACGTCATTGACCTTCCTGTAGTCTATACAGAACCAGGTGGATCCGTCCTTCTTGCGGACGAGTACTACCGGAGAAGACCAAAGGCTGGTGGAATGTTTTACAACGCCAGTGGTTAACATATCTTTCACTTGGGTTCTTCTTCTTGCCTTTGTGACGCATGTCCATGTGTGAGCATGCTGTACAGAACGCCTAGTCATGCCCATTCTCGCTAGGATCGTCAGGGCAGGAACTTTGGCTGTAGTCTATGTAGAGTTTCCTAACTTAGTTCATGTGAGCCGTTGTACTATAAGTATTATGAATATGTATTTTGTTTTCATCTGAGTCAACGAGTTCTATTTTATATCATTAGTTATAAGTATTGTGTGTAAAACTTATTTGTAATGATGGAAGAGAAACAGCCACAGTTGGGGGTCAGTGGGTGCGCCAGGCGGGAGGTGGGCCTAACTCACTCGCATTCCTCCCTCCCTCAGTGCTAGGGGAGCCTTTGTGTATCCCAGAGGAGAGAGAGAAATTACGTAATGGTTGTCAGTGGGCGGTCCTTAGTAGTTCACGTTGGGCTCACTAGAGGGCCGGGTATAAAAGGGAAGTCTAGCCATTTTTTCATCAAACTCATTAGGCAGAGCGACTTCTCATTTCCCTTGCTAACTATATATATTCTTCTGACTGATGGGAACTTTCTCTACTACCTTACATTCTTATCTCCTCTTTTCCCTACCCTGTTTAACTTCCATGGTCCCGTTGGTGCAGAGCTAGTCAGCCAACGTATTATCGCTTGAGTTCTCACGAGATACTTGCCTATTAGATAGCCTATTTTGGAAGGGTTGACTTAGAATAGGATTGATTTATGATTGTTGCACTTGTATATGCATTTCCCTGTGTGTTATTATTATTATTCCTGTTTTCTGCTAGTCTAGGTAATGCTAGACTGGGGTAAGGCTTTTCTGTGTTACGAGTTGTTGTTTGATGCAGTGGTTAAGCGATAAACCTGCATACTCGTTTCGGTTCAGTGAAGCCTAGGTTGTCTTCGCGGCTGACTGTGTTGAGTTAATAATTTACAGTGCGTGAGGGCAAGAGCCTAACCACCCTGTATTTTATTAACAGTTTGTTTTTACTCTGTCAAGGAGCTGGGAGAAAACCAGATACAAGGGATCTGGATTTCTCAAAGTGCACTTGTTAGTTTTAATGTAATACTTTAAACAGTCGTGAGGACTTCGCTAGGCTACGAGCCGTTTTTGCTCAGTCACTGCTACCTTTTTGCCTACAGTACCCCAGCTAGACTTTACTCGATTAGTAGATACAGAATAGTATTGAAGCTTTCCTTATGTATGATATTGTTTATGCACTATTGATTTCATGTGTTGCAAGCTTGGCTACTTTAGTGATTAGTGGCCCACGAGTACAATCCGAGTAGGCTATTGCCGTTGCATTTGCGGAGTACTTCCTTTTAATGTTTGCCATTTACTATTGCATATTCTTTTAATTATTCTTATGCCAATTTAAGCCTTTAATAGTATTTAATTGCCAGTGTTTTTGCTTATTGAATTACTGTTCAAAATCCGATACGTACTTCTTACGAGCATCCGAGAAGCATCTAAATTTTTTCAGAAGATTCCTTGCTCGATGCTTAAGGCCTATTAATTAACGTAACGTAATAGTGCCGATCCGAAGTAGAGGGTGGTGGACTTCTTAAGTTCATAGTCAAGGGTGGATTACTTCGGCTTCGGCCAACACTATTCTTTGGTGTTGTTGTTTCGTACTTCATTGTTGGATTGTTGACCAGACTAGATAATTCCTGTCTCTTCATTAGTCTGTTGTTGAACACTAGTACCGAGTTCTTGTATACCCCGTTATAGCAGATTGAACTCTGGAGGGTATTGGTGTTTTTTGTTCGGCTGGCAGTACTCAGGGGTTGGGATCGTGTGTTTCCGCTGTGGCAGCGAGCCGTACTCGAGTCCTGATTGAGAGCCCTTGTGTACCCGAGTGCCAGTTCGTAACAAATGGCGACCTTGCTTAGGATTTTGTGAACAGTATACATTTTTGTAGAGTTGTACAACATTTGTTTGTTTGTATTTTAGCGTGCATATTGAAGAATATTTTTTTTGTATGGCAATTAGTAAAGCATTTAAGAGACTCCAGTTAATTTAGTAATTAGTGCTTGCATAGGAAGTTTAACACTTTTGTCTCGAGAATTTTTTTGTGGACTTCAGTATGTCGTGCATTAGCACTGACGATGAGCGAGAGATGTCATTTGAAGGTGTGCCGTTAGTAACCAGTGAGGAGGATGCTAGAGTTTTGTGAGTAAGCGGTACCACGTGACGGAGGAGAGGCTGACTGGGGTGGATGTTTGTGGCTTGCACCTGATAGCCAAGGTATTGAGCATTTCCAATGTAGCAGGGATGTCCAAGGGGGAGCTGATTTCCTGGGTGTTGCGTGGGCGACATGGGGTTTCGGAGGAGAGGGCGTTTGGGGGGGTTCCTCCCCAGATCCCCTCTCACTCGACTCCCACAGTGCCGTCCACTCAGTTACCGGAGGTTAGCACTCTCCCACAGAGGGATGAGAATTGGCAGATTGGAGTGCCCTCGGGTGGTGCACGTGGTGGTTCCCCAGTTTTTGCCCCCCCTCCTTCAGTAGTGGCAGCTCCCTCTTCCTGCCTGTCTCCAGATATGGTATTTAGACTTGAGCTTGCTAAGATTGAGGCTAGGAAGCAGGATATTGAGGCTAGGAAGCAGGAAAATGAGACTAGGAGGCATGAGATTGAGGTTAGGAGGCAAGAGGATGAGACCAGGAGGCAGGAGGATGAGACCAGGAGGCATGAGGCTGAGCTTAGGTACGACTCAGAGAAATATTGTGCTAAATTAGATTTAGATAAGACTCGTGCAGAGTCGACAGGGACTCGGATGGGCCGTGAGGGCCAAGTAAGAGAACAGTCCTTAGCCCACTTAGTCAAATTGGTGCCGGTATTTAGTGAAACTGAAGTCACAGAATATTTTAATCGTTTTGAGAAGAAGTGTAGGGAGCATAATTGGCCTGAAGAGAAGTGGGCAGCTCTAGTCTACTCAATACTTACGGGTAAGGGTCTGAAGGCTTATGATGCACTGCCTTTAGAGTCTTGCATTGACTACCCAGAATTGAAGAGAGCTGTCCTACGGGCATACGAGTTGCAACCGGAAACATATCGATTGAAGTTTCGGGGTGTTACAAAGACTAGGGAGGCGACCTTTCTTGAACATGCCCGGGACTTAAAAGATGCACTTAAAAACTGGACATGTTCTGAGAAAGCTGAGACGGCCGAACAGTTGACTGAGCTGTTTCTGCTCGAGCAGTTTTATAAGTGTACTGGTGCAGAAATTACTTTAAATATTAAAGAAAATAACCCAAGAACTCTTCAAGAGGCAGCTGAGATGGCTGACCTCAGGTTGTCGCTAATCAGGGGATGTGAATCTGTAAAGCATGTTGATGTAGTTCCCAAGGGGCGCGATACTCCAAACCCTCGAGCTCAGGACAATCACTATAGATATAAACCTCAGTTAAAAAGCCAAGATACCAGGACTGAACCAAAGACTACAGCCGTCCCATTACAGAAGGGTCAGAACTCCGCCCCTTATCAGAAGAGACCGATAGGGGAAGTGGAATGTTTTCATTGTAGAAAGAAGGGGCATTATGCAAAATCTTGTCCTAGTAAGCTGCCAACTGCAGCCGTGTCTTTGGTGCGCAGCATAGGTGTGGCTGAAATGTCGTCTGGATTTACCCAGGGTAGTTTGCCAGCGGCAGGGTCACAGGCTATGTATAAGACTCAGGAAGGCTCGTCCCCTGTCCGTGATGTCTTTTGCGCCCATAGAGGGACCGGTAGGGTAAGTTGGGCGGGTTGCCAGCATAAGGTGGAAGTTTTGCGTGATACTGGAGCTTCACAGACACTTTTGAAGAATTTCACGGGGCGACCAATTAATGCGGCATGGGTGGTTGTTGTTCAGGGTATTAATGCGACCAGGTCATACCCGTTGGTTCATGTGGAGCTGGAAATTGATGGTGTGATTAAGGACTTAGATGTTGGGATCGTTGAGAAATTGCCAGTGGAGGGCGTCGACCTTCTTCTCGGCAACGACTTTGCGGTGCCTACTTTAGAAGTTCCACCCTTAGTCGTTGCCGAGAGGCCGGCCGACGTGAGTAGGGAGGAACAAGAGTGGGTAGTGAGTTGTCTACGCCAACAGATGGCATGTGTGGTAACTCGTTCCCAAGCATTTAAGGTATCACAGCCTATTTCCCAGGCCACAGAACAGCGGAGGAATGGAATTAAGGAGAAGCGGAAGGCTGGGAAAAGTTTGAAGAGTTTAGAACCAGTGGCTCTCCCAAAAGACCCAATAGCAGGACCTTTGACTGAGTCTGTTGTAACTCCAGTGCCTAACACAGTTGATAAAGTAGTGGAGGAGGCAGAGACAGAGACAGCACCGTTACCTGCAGCGAGAAAACCGGATGTCTAAGTTGGATGGTGGGGGAGGGCATGAGTTGTTGACCAAGCAGTTAGACATGTTGGCTCCCACAGACATTCGAAAGTTGCAATTAGAGGATCCAGAGGTTTTGCAGTGTACCAATGGGGCTGTGGAGTTAGAAGAAGATAGGGATGCAAAGGCAGGGGATTTTTTTTTCGTTAATGGAATTTTATACCACCGATATCAAGATCCTAAAAGGAACTGGGAGGGCGGATCAGGTACAGTTGACCAGCTGGTCGTGCCAGAGGGCTGCAGGGAAAGTTTGCTTAGGTTGGCTCATGATTCTCCATTATCAGGACATTTGGGTGCCAAGAAAACGGTGGCGGCTTTGGGGAAATTGTTTTGGTGGCCGGGGATGAAGTCTCATGTGCAGTCATGGATAAACTCATGTGATATTTGTCAACGTGTCGGGAAACCGAACCAAGTTATTCCTAAGGCTCCGTTACACCCTATTCCTGTGATTGGGCCACCCTTTAGTAAAATTATTGTTGACATGGTTGGTCCACTCCCTCCCACTAAGGCTGGAAATAAATTTTTGTTAACAATAATGGATGTTGCCACTAGATACCCCGATGCATACCCTATGAAAAATTGAATGGCTAAGACGGTAGTCAGTAACTTGTTGTGGTACTTCTCAAGGTACGGGTACCCGGAGGAGATTCAGTCTGATCAGGGATCTAATTTCACCTCCAACATGTTCAAGCAAACAATGCAACAGCATGGGATACGAGCAGTAGTATCGTCAGCGTATCACCCTGAGAGTCAAGGGGTGCTTGAGCGGTGGCATGCTACACTTAAAAGCATGCTCAGGTGTTATTGTGCTGACAACGGTATGGATTGGGATCTTGGATTGCCTTATGTGCTGTTTGCTGCTCGGGAGGTACCTGGTGAGAGCCTGGGATTTAGTCCAAACGAGCTGATTTTTGGACACCATGTCAGGGGCTCCCTTAACATGCTGAAAGAAATTTGGGAGGGGACTGTGCAGCCTTGTCCATTATTAAAGTATGTGCTTGAAAGCCGTGAGCGCATGCTTAAGAGTCTGGAGATGGCAGGTAGAAATTTGACAGAATCACAAGCTTTGATGAAGGACAGGTATGATCGCAAAGTGAGGCTCCGGAAGTTCACTGTAGGACAAGAGGTATTAATTTTGTTGCCTTTGGTTGGTAACCCCCTCTCTGCGAAGTACACTGGACCTTATAAAATTGTAGAAAAAATTTCAGACTTAGATTACCTTGTTGCCACTCCAGACAGGAGGAAAAAGAACCAGTTATGTCACATGAACCTTATTAAAGAGTATGTGAGGTGCCCCTCTGAGCCTCTCACTGTCCCTGTGTTGGCTTGTTGCGGCCGTGGTGGAGAAGGAGAGGGGGACAGTCAAGCTTCGGAGGAGGATAGCTGGGATCAACATGTTTCAGCGGATCAGTGGGCGGGGAACTCGAGCCTAAGGGCTGACGAGGCTATAGCTCATTTGCCTGAGCCGCAGTTTGATGCTATCCGTCAGTTGTTCGGTTCATACCCCACTGTATTTGCTAAACACCCAGGCCTCACTACTCGGGCTATGCATGATGTTGACGTGGGGGACCATATACCCTTTAAGTCAATCCCGTACCGTGTGCCCCCCATAAAACTACCAGCTCTGAGGGATGAGTTGGAGTATATGCTCGGTAGAGGGTTGATAGAGAAAGGCACAGTTAAGTGGACTTCCTTGATTTCCGTAGGTTAAACGGTTTGACTCCAACTAACCCATATCCTCTTCCTCGGGTTGATGATAGTGTTGACAAAATTGGTAATGCTCGTTTTTTGTCTAAAGTAGATTTAGTAAAAGGTTACTGGCAAGTACCTTTGTCCGAGCGTGCTAAAGAGGCATGTGGTTTTGTTGTGGACGGGAGTACCTACCGGTGCAATGTTATGCCTTACGGACTTAAGAATGCACCAGCAACGTTTCAGAACCTGATGAATGAAATTGTAAAGGACATTCCAAATTGCACCGTATATTTGGACGATGTAATCATTTATGATGACGACTTTGAGAGCCATTGTGAGCACCTTGAGACCTTGTTCCGGAAACTTAGTGAAGCAGGTCTGGTAGTAAATTTGGCAAAGTGTGACTTCGTAAAAGCCACTGTCAGTACCTTGGGTTTGTAGTGGGAAGGGGACAGGTGTGCCCTCCTCAGAACAAGGTACAGGCTATCAATAAATTTCCGCACCCAACAACCAAGAAGCAGGTTATGAGATTCTTGGGTATGATAGGCTACTACAGACGCTTCATAAAAGGTTACTCAACGGTGTTGGCACCTCTCACAGATTTGTTATCTAAAGACAAAAAGTTTTTGTGGGCACCTGAGTGTGAAAAGGCTTTCACTTTGGTGAAACATTTGCTATGTACTCACCCGATACTCAGGGCCCCAGACTTTAACAGGCCTTTTCAGCTGGCAACAGATGCTAGTGGTGTAGGGGCTGATGCCGTCTTGCTACAGACAGACAATGAAGGTGTGGAACACCCAGTAAGTTTCTTTTCTAAGAAGTTCAATGCTGCACAAAAGAACTATTCTACAATAGAAAAGGAATTACTGGCGATCGTGCTGTCGCTCAGGCACTTCGAGGTGTATGTTCCAGCCTATGGCCCAGTCGTGGTTATCTACACTGATCATCACCCTTTGAGATTCCTGAATCAATTTCACAATCGCAATATGAGACTGACCAGGTGGTCTTTGATGTTGCAGGAGTATAACCTGGACATCCGTCATATTGCTGGATGTGACAATGTGATCGCGGATTGTTTATCAAGGGTGGATGATCAGTCGTAGGCTATCACAGGTGTGTGGGTTTGAGTGGAGGAAAATAGGCTGCCCTTATAGTGCAGCCGGGAAAAACATATTAAAATATAAAAATCATATAAAAACTCTTTCTTTTGATATAGGTAATCGTATAAGTTTGTCATAGCCTATAGAGTTTGAGTAGTCCACGAACTATCAAACGGCTGAGCTGCATCGCTCTGGGAGCATGATATTGTGTCTTTTTGCTATTGTTGGGAGGAGTTATAAAATGTGATTTTTTTTTTTAATAATAAGATGTGTTTTGGTGATAAACTCAGCTTTGTTTTAGTGCCATGCGGTCGCTGGGTGTGAAGGGCTTGATGGGGTTCTGTGTTTGTCAGATTTTATCTCAGGGTTGAGCGAGTAAAATCTTGGGGGAGGTGTGACGCATGTCCACGTGTGAGCATGCTGTACAGAACGCCTAGTCATGCCCCACTCTCGCTAGGATCGTCAGGGCAGGAACTTTGGCTGTAGTCTATGTAGAGTTTCCTAACTTAGTTCATGTGAGCCGTTGTACTATAAGTATTATGAATATGTATTTTGTTTTCATCTGAGTCAACGAGTTCTATTTTATATCATTAGTTATAAGCATTGTGTGTAAAACTTATTTGTAATGATGGGAAGAGAAACAGCCACAGTTGGGGGTCAGTGGGTGCGCCAGGCGGGAGGTGGGCCTAACTCACTCGCATTCCTCCCTCCCTCAGTGCTAGGGGAGCCTTTGTGTATCCCAGAGGAGAGAGAGAAATTACGTAATGGTTGTCAGTGGGCGGTCCTTAGTAGTTCACGTTGGGCTCACTAGAGGGCCGGGTATAAAAGGGAAGTCTAGCCATTTTTTCATCAGAACTCATTAGGCAGAGCGACTTCTCATTTCCCTTGCTAACTATATATATTCTTCTAACTGATGGGAACTTTCTCTACTACCTTACATTCTTATCTCCTCTTTTCCCTACCCTGTTTAACTTCCATGGTCCCGTTGGTGCAGAGCTAGTCAGCCAACGTATTATCGCTTGAGTTCTCACGAGATACTTGCCTATTAGATAGCCTATTTTGGAAGGGTTGACTTAGAATAGGATTGATTTATGTTTGTTGCACTTGTATATGCATTTCCCTGTGTGTTATTATTATTATTCCTGTTTTCTGCTAGTCTAGGTAATGCTAGACTGGGGTAAGGCTTTTCTGTGTTACGAGTTGTTGTTTGATGCAGTGGTTAAGCGATAAACCTGCATACTCGTTTCGGTTCAGTGAAGCCTAGGTTGTCTTCGCGGCTGACTGTGTTGAGTTAATAATTTACAGTGCGTGAGGGCAAGAGCCTAACCACCCTGTATTTTATTAACAGTTTGTTTTTACTTTGTCAAGGAGCCGGGAGAAAACCAGATACAAGGGATCTGGATTTCTCAAAGTGCACTTGTTAGTTTTAATGTAATACTTTAAACAGTCGTGAGGACTTCGCTAGGCTACGAGCCGTTTTTGCTCAGTCACTGCTACCTTTTTGCCTACAGTACCCCAGCTAGACTTTACTCGATTAGTAGATACAGAATAGTATTGAAGCTTTCCTTATGTATGATATTGTTTATGCACTATTGATTTCATGTGTTGCAAGCTTGGCTACTTTAGTGATTAGTGGCCCACGAGCACAATCCGAGTAGGCTATTGCCGTTGCATTTGCGGAGTACTTCCTTTTAATGTTTGCCATTTACTATTGCATATTCTTTTAATTATTCTTATGCCAATTTAAGCCTTTAATAGTATTTAATTGCCAGTGTTTTTGCTTATTGAATTACTGTTCAAAATCCGATAAATACTTCTTACGAGCATCCGAGAAGCATCTAACATTTTTCAGAAGATTCCTTGCTCGATGCTTAAGGACTATTAATTAACGTAACGTAATAGTGCCGATCCGAAGTAGAGGGTGGTGGACTTCTTAAGTTCATAGTCAAGGGTGGATTACTTCGGCTTCGGCCAACACTATTCTTTGGTGTTGTTGTTTCTTACTTCATTGTTGGATTGTTGACCAGACTAGATAATTCCTGTCTCTTTATTAGTCTGTTGTTGAACACTAGTACCGAGTTCTTGTATACCCCGTTATAGCAGATTGAACTCTGGAGGGTATTGGTGTTTTTTGTTCGGCTGGCAGTACTCAGGGGTTGGGATCGTGTGTTTCCGTTGTGGCAGCGAGCCGTATTCGAGTCCTGATTGAGAGCCCTTGTGTACCCGAGTGCCAGTTCGTAACACCTTTGAATTGGGTTTTTCCTCCGGATTGGTTGCTTGATAGGTTGTCCTACTGTGTGGATAGGATGGTGTAGAACGTTGGTCTTCCCGACGTCTCGATTGGAAGTGGCAAATATGTCCTGGTATGTGGTCATCAGGTCTTTTAGATCAGATTGTTGGTGAGGTGTTAGGTGGGAAGGAATCTTGGGTAGGGGAAAAGGAATTTGGAAGGGCTTGTCAGCGGGTATAGAGAGTTCTTCCTCGTAAGGTTCGAGTTCTACAATGGCTAAGCCTATGGGTAAGATGATAGGTTGATCAGAGATATTGGCTATTTTGACATAATTGAGTTGAGTTGATATGAGGCTTGGAGCGGTCAGGCAGACCCTATTAAAGGGGCTTTGGAGGTGTGGAGTCATAATTGCATCCCCAATTAATGTGGGCACAATGGGTACCGATTTTTCATGGTGAGGGGGGAGTGTAACTAATTTAGAGGTAACAGCTTGAGTAGTCTGAAGGAGACAAGTGGTAGGTGTATCTAAATTCTCTTGATCATTGGAGGAAATTAGTAGGGATGGGTGATTCAGGTTAGTTTGGAGGAGCTAATCGGTAGGTAGGTTGGGTGTGGCTGGGGAGAGTTATGGTTGTACAGTAGAGGCTATTTTATTTGGAGTCATAGTGGGGACAGAAGTTTTATGACCTTCTCGGGGTCAGTTTTGTTTTGTTTTTGTTTTTTGGATGGGGGGGGGGGGGGGAGAGAACGTCAATGTTCTCCCACAATCAATGGAAGCTCTCAAAGCTATGAGTAGATCGAGACCCAAGTATCCATCGTACTTGGTCTCTTTGGGATCATAAATCATGAATGAATGATCAGTGCCATGGTGTGGGACAAGGGTACTAACATTTAATGGAAGGGTCTGTCCAAGACTTGGAATTATGTCATCATTAATAATCTTCTGGTTACTTATATAGCGCCCGTCTCTCCTCCTTCGAGGATTCGCAAGCGCTTGGCTTTCTTTAGTCTACCAGAGACCATTACCCATCCCCCTTGCTCATGGGGAGATGGTTACCGCCGGCTGTATCCCAGAAAAACTTTTCAATCTGAGCGGGGATTGAACGCGAGACCTCATTGGCACTAACTAAAACTATGGAAGAAGGTTGAATTCGACCGAAAGCTTAACGGTGTTGACGGAAGAAAGGGAAGAAGAGACATGAATGGGAAGCTCCCGTATCAATGAGAAATCGGACTTTCACCCCATTCAAAGTTATTTTTCTGTAAATGGGAAAACTATCTGGGTTTTGCCCCTCATGAACCCCGCAATTCTAACGACTATTTGTGTGTGTGTGGGGGGTGGGGGGGGGGGGGGGGGGGTGGTTTAAAAATCCAGATTTTCAGTATTGTCTAATACGGTTTCTGGTTCTTCACAATCCTCTTCTTCGTTGCAGTGACCAATGCCTACAGTTCCGTTTTCCTTGATGGTGGCCACTCGTTTGGGCTTGATCCAAGGAATTTGGGCCCACCAGCTAGGGGGCCGGGTCCTTCTCTTGGTCAGCTCGATGAAAAATTTCTTCAGTGAAGTCAACACACAGTTTCCATTGCAGGGCTTCCAGTCTGCAAGGCGAATCCTGGCCCATTCTTCGACGTTGTCACTGGCTCGGGATGCCGTGGGGCTAGTTGTAGGCACTGTGCATGGGTGCTGTTGTTGTTGTTCTTGTTCCCCAGGCTGTCTGGCCGAACAGCCCCAAGGTCTCGAGCAAGGCCAAGGCCATAAACGAGCGCCCCCACAAAATCCTCCCTGCTTACCACTAACAAAGCCCGGGTGACCGAAGCCACTCCAAGGCAGGGAGCTGAGGAGGGTGCGGAAACGTTCGGGAAACCAAAGCCCCACCCAAGGCCCTGTGCCCCTCAGCAATTATGAAGGGAAAAATGTGACATTTTGGCTCCCAATCTGCCAACTTCTAGGTTGGCAGTAGGGAGGTCAATTCACGGAAAAGACGCCGCCACTTGAGATCTAGAAGATATATAAGTAAAAGGAACAGTCAGAGTAAGCTATGGGTATGGCAGAGATCGCTCAGTTCTCACTCGGATAGACCAGCCCATCACCACATGACTAGAACCCAATCCTCTCAGCATCAGCTAGGAAAGGCCCTAGAAAGCCACCTTTGGCGGGGGGATAGCTCCCCTATATCAACTCCTTTCGGGGATGGGCACCCGCCCTGTGGATGGGTGTGTTGTCACTTTACTTATTACGGCAATCTTGTCCTGTTCCCTTGTTTTCCTGAGAGCCATAATACGCCTTATGACAGGCATATCGTCGTCATAGTTCGTAGGCTCAATTATGGAAAAATGATCCGCCACTGGTTCCGGCAGAATTCTCACTAATGCCTTGAACACAATTTTCTTCCTCTGAGCAATGGATTCCTCAGGGAAAGTGGTGATGGGGATTTGGGTCAGTTGATGGATTGTGTCATCCAAGTCTCCCGAATAGGTTAACTTCGTGAAACTTCCGATCTGCAATGGTTTGACCAAGGACTGGATTGATAGCAATTTTACATAGCTCTCAAAATTGTGCCCAGGTTAACCCAGGCATATTGTCACGCACATACCCTGATATTTTAGCTGCATACTTCCCTAGTTTAATAACCACAGTGTGTATCTTGGATGCGTCTTTGTTCCCGAACGTTATGTCCAGGATCGGTTTGACGATTTCCATATAAGTATTGATATCATAGTCTTATGGCTTAAATGCCGGAATATCGAGTGCTTTAGTTGCCATGGTAAATGTTGCATGATGTTGCTGATTGAGTAATAGCAATTTGTCAATATTAACACAGCAACGCTGATATGCCGTAACGAGACACCGCTGCCACCAGTGTTATGCCGGGTTGTAATCCAACTGGCTTCAGTATTATCTAATTTCAATCCAGGTTTAGGATATCTAGATTTGGAATATGACTATACAGGGACACCTCGAGCGCCGCAAATATGACAGTTGTATACTCAATCAGGCAACCAAAACACAATAAATACACAGGGTAAATTATACTCCTCTTTATTCAATTGCATGTGGATTATAGAGGTGTTCAAGACTTCCCTATTATATAGAATAGGTGGTATGATACTGGCGATAAATAAGAGGTTATCTAATTTACTATCAAGATAGAATAATATGCTCTGACTATTTGTATAAATAACTAGGAAATATACAGAATAATACAGACAGAGATATACATAGACCTAAGTTCAAAAATGATAATATCTATGAGAGTCGAGTGTCTAGCGCGAAGCAATTTGGTATATACACGAACTGCTGAGAGATATCGTTCAGCCGCGTGGGTAAGGTTGGGGGGAGGGGGGTTTGAGACAACAAAAATCGTTTAGCCGTGCACAGGTAGAGATCACCCGTTAGTCTTGACCTATAGGTCAGGTCGACTGCGGTGTTAGAAAATACTTATAATTCTAAGTGCAATCTTAACTTGGAGATTAAAATGAGGCGGTTTACTTTATGATGGAAGGGAAGATAATTGAAATTGGAGTTTAACGATATATGGGTTATGGAGAATATTCGTTCACACGAGATATAAATAATTACTTTAGGAGTAATGAAATCAATTCACTAAATTCGGAATTCATAAATAGATACATGGAGATAATCAAAGTATATCAAATATCGAATCAATACGACAGTAATAAGAACGCATATAAAATTACGTGAATAGATAGCGTAAAACAATTTACTATCTAGAATGGTTGGACACGACGAAGTTGCACTAAAGGGTTACCAATAATGGTATACAAAGAGTTCTGAATGTATTAACAGGTTCTTAAAAGAACGCAGAACGAGTAGCGTTAAATTCGTACCTAGAATCGGGTAGAATAATTATATTAATCGAGGAGATATCTCGATCTTGATTATAAATATAACGGTTATCTCTGAGTATTAAATTAAGGAATAATTCTTAACTCGACGGAGAGGGGATTTTGCTTATAAAAGTAAAAGAAAGAAATACTTTAATTCATCGCAAGCAAAGATAAAGAATAATCTTAAATTGGGCGTAGGTTCTAGGTATGTAGAAGATTTATAGTTATTATCACTTCACGGTATACACTTAGACTTCAACTTGGTTTATACATAAAATAATTGGACACATGAGAGGAAAATCTGAGAGTATTCAATACAAATGATGCATATTATAATGAGTATGTAACGTATGTAAATATTATAATTCTGAAGGATGAACACGAAGTATAATTAGGATCTCGTATTCAAAGAAGCACTGTACGGATCTATAATAATTCAATTTACACCTAACACAAATTCACTATACATCTTAGGCACAGATCTTAATATAATCAAATTCGGAATACTCGCATATCTTACCTTACCTTACAACGATAACCAACAACGTAAGACACTCAGGGACACTTAGGGTAAAGTAAGAAGTATCCTAAAATCAGAGTCTGGTCGATGTGGACTCGGAGTCTGAAGGGCGGTACGTCAGGGGCACGACCTTCTTCCCAGGGGCAGGGAAAGGTGAGTCGGGGCTGGACGTCTGGAGAGTTTCACATTCATGCGTAATGCCGCTTCTGGTGGTATACCAGTAGAAGGAGGCAGTCGTATTTTGCTTACTTTTCTTCAGGAAAAGTAAGGCTATGTTCGACTTATTTTTACTGTTCAACTTATTGGATTTCGATTGCATAGATATCGTTTGTGGATATCGTTGTAATGGTTATAGCGAAGATAATATTGAGTCTAAAAATACAGATCAGATATGAAAGGGTGCATGTGGAGATTCTTAATCTCATGATATATATTACTTATTTCTAGGGGTCATAATGGTGATGTAATGGAGGATTTCTTGTTCATATGGAATTCTAGTTTTTATTCTTATGTATGCTATAGTTTTGATATGGAACACTGGATCTCACTTATTCCCATTCCTGCGGTAAGGTATTATTGATAGGTGGTTGAGGTTCCCCCTTATATCTATATTGGTGAGGTTCTTGATGTTTAACTACCATAAACATATCTTCATCATAATTCAAGTCCGGTTGGAGTGTTGTGATAGGCCGTCTCGTTTTGTGTCGGCCGCTGTCATTGGAGGAGCTGGAGCTCTCAGGATTCGTCCGGGCTCAAACTCCTTTAATTGGGGGACTCCTCCATTCCTCCGGAATTAGAGCATGGGCGGATCCAGGGAAATGGGTAGACTTATCCATTTCCGGAATTAAAACCTGGGAAGCTGCTTGGTTCCGTCGTCCTTTCATCTTGATTTTGTGGTTGTCCCTTATAGCTGCTATTGTGTAGACCTGAGGGTGGCTGTTTGACCCCGAAATTACAGCCACCTTACCCTTTGCGGTCAATAGTGGGCACTCTAGGGTCACCGGGACTAAATCACAACATTACTCACTGTTGATTCCCCTGCATATTACAAACTCTCCCGTGCTAATAGGGCCCCATCAGGTTGCGACACATGGATTGTTGCGCACCATTATCCCTAAACACCTTGACAGGGTACGTCTGCTCCCCAACCCGTACTAATCCATCATGTATGAATAGCCGACATCAAACAGGGGAAGTCTGGTTATACTCAGGTGGTGATACCATCTGGGGCGGCGGAGTGCTTACAACCCTGCTTACCGCTGGCCTACACTGCCCCCCAGACTCACCTGTACCTGGCTTGCCTTTCGCATGCACCTCCCCTAGTGTCGCCACCAACTGGACAGCCTTGGGTTACTGGGTAGCCTTCCAGTTAGCACACTGAGGTTTTATATGACCCACTTGTTTGCAAAAGTAACACCACACTTCCCTAGAAACTCGCTGGCTATCAGCCTTGTTAAGATGTTGTGTCTTATTTGTGGTAACTTTGGGTGATGATGGGCGAGCAGATACTGTGGCTGCTTGGTGCACAGGTCGGTCTCTCCTGTCACCAAAAACGCTCCCCATGCAACTACCACACTGGGCAAGTGCAAAGTCATCAGCCCAAACTGCTGCTTCCCTTAATGATTTAAACCGCTTTTCTTTCAATTTTGCCCCAATGTCCCGTTAACTATGCTGGTAAACTGCTCCATCAGCCAAACCTCACACACCGCCTCAAAAGAATCAGCTGACTCTTAGTGCAACCACTTAGTTATAGTATCACGCAGGTACCGGGCACATTCCACATGCGAGTCCCCCTGCCGCTTCCGAGCCCCTCTGAACGCTAGTCTGTAAGCTTCAGGACGAAGCTCATATCCTTTTAACACAGCCTCCTTAACACTCAACGAGCGGCTAGGTCGGTAACTGCTATGTACCGCCCAGCGTTTTTTTGTTTACCCTAAACGAGCTTATTTCCGTGCTCTTTTTCATGCATAAACAAGAGCCAGAGCGTAATACAATTATGTATCCCTGAAAGGGCGTAAATTGAGCTTTCCAATGAAACCAGAACCATCCTCCTACGACCCCGCGTTCTCTTGCAACGATCGTGCACGACGAGTGCAAAAACCCTAAAATACAGTAATTTCGTTACATAATTCCCTATATAGAGAGCGAGGAAGGGTGGAGGTGTGTTGAATAAATGTCAGTAGGCGCGCTGGACCAGTGCCGAGCGGTCATGAGCCGACCCACGCTCCTCCACCCGCTCGTCTCTCTCTCAGAGCCATTATTGCTCAAAAATTGCACACAGACTAAAGTCCGCCGCCGCCACATAGTCCAAGTTTTTGGATACGGACCTAAGTCCGCCCCCGCTACAAATGGGTTAAGTACATCATACTCTAACTCCTGCACTTCTAGGCGACCGTATGCATCAAGCGCCTTGCCTTTCAATACATTAGACACCAACACTGCCCAGCGTTACCTCAGCCACTGATACTCGTGGGCCTTCTTCTCAAAACGTAAGAACCACTCTGTGACCTTAAGTTCATCAAAGGCCGGCACGAGTTTCAACAACAGCAACTCTTCTGCCTCCTCTTTAGATGGATGCCCAGCATTATTCCCCTGTCGTCTTTGCCCACTGGTTTCCAACTTCGTCTTCTCCAAATCTGCCTGTATTCTCTTCTCCTCTATCTCCATTTCCTTCAACTTAATCTTTCTATCTATCTCTCTATCTCTCTCTCTGTCTCTCTTCCATCAATCTCTTTAGCTGCAGCTCAACCTCTGGACTCCTTCGTGACCCTATCTGGGTTATAGGAGGAAACTGGGCGAAAGGGGGAACATTGTGCTGAGCACCCACCGTATGAGTGGCAGTGAAATGCTGGGGTGTGGCCCACGACACATGGGGGGAAGAAGGAGGATACTGGGGATTGCTAGCATAACTTGAAACAAATGTACTGGCCATAGGGGCATAAACATAACCCTGTGAAAATGAAGGGGTCGTACTGATAGGTTTAAAAGCTGACTGTGGAGACATGGTGGCAGGCACTGTGGTAATAGTGGGAGACTGCCTAAATACAGTATTACCTACAGTAGCTCTTCTGGAGTTGTTGCTCGACTCCGGGCCCCAGTAGAATAATAGCTAACCTGACTGCTAGAGCGCTGTGGCTCATGCTGGATGGTAGCATCATCCACAACACAAGAGCTTCATCATGAGGACCACTAAGCTGTATAACTAACTTACACACCTCTTGAACTAACCCTCCCTTAGACAGACCACTGTGCCTCCAACCATACACCTCCAACACACATCTTAATTCATCACAACTCCTACTAGGAACCTTTTCTTGACTAAGTTTATTTCTAATAAACTGACAAACATCCTCCTTCCCCATGATATGAACAGGAATGTAATCAGCAAACGACATCTTAACAATAGTTGTGGACACGGATTAATAAATGAGAGTACTATGTCCGTAGACTTTCAACTGCAAGCAAATTACTACACAATCAATCAAGAAGTTCAATAAAAAATATAATTAACTTCACACCACCAAGAACTCTATACTATCACACTATCCTGGCCTGAGGGCGCCACTGTTACAAGGGGAGGTTCGGGGAAAGCAGATTCTCTAATAGCCTAGCCCACAGCACTGTCCAAAAAGAAACGCCGTAGCAAAAAGACAATAATGCTGTAGTCATGCACCCAACACTGCCCACCGTACTACACTAACCCTTCAACAGACACGCTCTTAATATCTGACTCAAACACCAAGACACGCAAGTTCTCTAGGAAAAGGGGTTACCTTCCTCTTTGCTCTATTAAAGCAGTGCTAAAGGAGACACAAACATATCTACTGTCTCGGAATAGGGGCCTATCCGACTTGGGTTGATAGTGCTATTAGTTGTTGTTGTTGTTGTTGTTGTTCCCCAAGCTGCCTGGCCGAACAGCCCCAAGACCCCGAGCAATTCCAAGGCCATAACCGAGTGCCCCCACAGAACCCTCCCCGCCGACCACAATAAAGCCTGGGTGACCGAAGCCACTCCATGGCGGGGGGCTGAGGAGGGTGCGGAAACGCCCGGGAAACCAAAGCCCCACCCAGGGCCCTGTGCCCCTTAGTAATTATGAAGAGAATGTTGAGGGGCAAGGGAAAAATGTGACGCTTTGGTTTCCAATCTTGGTAGATTGGGAGGTCAATCCACGGAAGAGACGCCGTCACTTGAGATCTAGAAAATATATAAGTTAAAGGAAAAGTCAGAGTAAGCTATGGGTATGGCAGAGATTGCTCAGCTCTCACTCTGATAGACCAGCCCATCACCAAGTGCTATTAGTAATTCAAGAGTACTTCTAAGATTATTCTAAACAGTGAAAAAATGGCAAAAAATAACACTGCTAGACTCCCAGAACAATTCATAGCATGCCCAGTCGCTCAGGAATTGAGAATAATACGAAACAAAAACCATGGGAAGAGTCCAATGCAGTAGCCTAACACATTTTTTTTTTTTTTTTTTTTAAGAGACAATGAACGGAGGAAGGAAAAACACAGATAACACAAAAAGGTCCATGTGCCTAAAGGCATCCTCCATTCATAATTTTTTTGTAACAACTGGATTTAAACTTTTGTAGATTGTAAGTTTGTGGAAAGCAACTCGAGGGAAGTGAATTCCAAAGAGTAGTAGTTCTAGGGATAAATGAATTTTGATAAGCAGAAGTTCTGCATTGTGGAGGAGAAAGTGTAAATTCATGGGCGCTCTCAGCTGCCCTAGTTCTACGGGGAAAGATGTGGAGAGGCGGCACAATTGAAGCAAGTTCCTCGGAACAATTGCTGTGAAAATATCTGTAGAATAATGCAAGGGATGCAACGTTTCTTCGTATGGATAATGTAGGAAGGTCCTGTGTGATTGCAGGGTTATTGATTAATCTAATAGCTTTATTTTGAATTTTGTCCAACTGCCTCAATGCAACCACTCCACTTCCACTCCTCAGAGGTAAACAGTAATCCATCTGAGAACGCACATGACTTTTATATATTACGGCCAACTGCTCGCCAGTGAATACACAAGGGTTGATATCTCAGCAGGTTGATGGTGGCTGTCAAGACGCTGGGCCAAATAAGCCAGTCATCAAACCGCTGTAGATATCTACCCCAATAATACACCATATAAACATACAATAATAATCCACAATGCAGTAGAATAAAGGAAAATAAATGGAAGAGTAGTGTGAAGATAATAAACAAGAATGCCAGTAAATATGCAGATAATTCCAAATGCTAGCTAATAGGGTTAATGTAAAAATAATTATAAGTAAAGTGACTCCAGACTTGCTATGCTACTATACAATGGGGACCAAAATAATATATGCGGTTATTAAGGGATCTAGAAAGTAAGCCTACCACATACAGAGCAGTGCGTGTGGTCGATACAATGTCAGTCTCGGGAGTGACGCTCCTGACGTAGCCACAGGGACTCCTAAAGGCTCAGTCACACTATGCCGATTTAAGTGCCGACGCTCCACGACTTAAGGAGCGGTGATACAAGGGGGAGACTACTGCCGAGTATCATGGGTGATAGAGGGGCGGGACGCCCACGGAGGGCAGTATGGACGGTCATGCCGCCTAACGGCAACTGGAAGAGGTCGAGAGGCAACCATGCAAGACCTAAGGAAGATAAATGATGCCGCTGGGGCAGCGTCATGCGCCGTAGCACGCAAACTGATTGGCGACAATGCTCCTGACGAGCGGTGCCGATAGATACTACGGCGGCGATGGACAGCCACCCTGTCACACTGGACCCCTACTCCGTCACACTGGACCCCTACTCCGTCACACTTGACCGAGGCAAACCGGTCCGTCGGGTCGGAGGCGACGTTTGTGTGTGTGTGTGTGTGTGTGGGTGGGGGAGGGGGGGTGGGGGGAGTTAAGCTTGAGATCTAGGGAGGAAACTAAAAACATAATAAAAAGATCCATAAATGAGCAAACAAATGCGCCCATCTCCCCTTAATTAAGTGTTATTTTTTTTGAGTAATTGGTAAAACAAGGCCATCTATAGTTAACCCTTTCAGTACCGGTGACGTCTTTCTCGTTATAGTCTGGCAACTATTAGGTTATTGTATTATGCTTACAAAGGGCCTGTAGCAATCACAAGACCTCCATTCCTCTCATTCATCTCTCTTAACTCCCACAGACCGTTCTTAAGCTGCATAAAATCGTCTAAGTATAGCAGAACTATGGCAAAACAGACGCCACCGCTATTGAAAGGGTTTATAGATAGTCACTCGTTGATGGGATCGGATTAAGGGGACAGTGGTGATTTTTGGGGTTATTTATTTATATATTAATTTAGTTTTTAGTTTCCTCGCTAGACCTCCATCAAGGTTAAAACAAAAACGCCCCCAAAACCATCTATCAACGATGTCCCGTGCGACGTTGCCAGGTCGCGGACTCACGGTATGCCCTCCCCCTATGACGGCGCCTGGGCCGCTGCCTGAAGGCGACCTACCTTATAAGCGGCGTCTGACGCAGACAGGCTGGCGCCCTTGTAACGTATGACGCATACCGGACGACGCCCGACGACGCCAGCCTACCGTCCCCGTGCCGTCAATTTACTAGCCGCCGACTCAACTCATGGGAGTTGTGCATGTCGAACTTTTCCTGAGGCCCCTGACGACCTCTCCCGACGGCTATCTTGAGTAGGCGCCCACCCACGTAGGTAGTGCGGCGATGTAGGCAAAGACCTGCTCCCGATCCTTAAGTCGTGGAGCGTCGGCACTTAAATCGGCATAGTGTGACAGAGCCTTAAGGCCCGCGTGGGGAAGAAAGGGGCTCCAGGCGCCGCCAGACTACATAACTAAACTAGGTACCTTTGCTCTCACTAATAACACAGGAGTAATCAAACAAACATAAGACATCATTTGGTAACTTATGATAAACTGAAATAATCCGACAAGGGCTAAATAAACTAAAGTAATTACATACTTAGCAATAACAATAGTGTTGCACAGAACAACAAGCTCTCACGTGGGAACAAAGGAAGAAAGCAAGAACAGAAAGCAGGCCTCCCCAAACTAGGCTATGTGCAAATTATACAAGCACTTACAACTGAAGCAGCCAGTCCAATTTGGAAGTGACAATATATATACATATATATATATATATATATATATATATATATATATATATATATATATATATATATATATATATATATATATAGTATATTAATATATATATATACCCGGTATATATATTATCACGCTAATTGTAACTTATTAAATACATCCTTATATTCATGTACTCTACTTTAGCAATCCTAGTCGAATAAGGACCATACACACACTACTGTAAGGTGTAAGGCTGAGCTCTTATGTATACCTAATAATTATATGGAGGTACCTGCATCTTAGTTACTATTTAAGTAATTAAAGGTGTGCATACTGTCTATTGTTAATCAGAGGTTAGTCATATTCATTAACTGATCCTATATAAACGATTTGGTTTAGAATTATACATATTTTCCTATATATTTTAGTATAGACCACCTAACCGGCTGCTCTAGTGGAGAGAATCTTGTCTTCTTACCCAGGAGTCTAAAGATCGCTCACTCTCAAGCGTCAAGGTTATATATTATTAGCCCTGGACGTACTGTCTCCCTTGAGCAAGGGGATCGGTATTGGTAATTTATGGTTGTTACAGCGCTAATGAAGCTCACAGCGGAGGCTAGAAAGAAATGGCGCTTGATAAAATAACTTGGATTAATGATTTATTTGCTTAAAAATGTAATATGCTATTATATTCTAGAAAGGGATATTAATTCAAATATTTATCTTTGCCAACATTTACTAAATCTAAAATACAAATTATATGTAGATCATAGCATAATAACATTATACAGTATATTTAATATGCTTTAGTCTCTTCATCTGTAGCCTTCATCTGTCCATATCCGGTAGTATTAAGGGGGGTTCACACATTCAAGACTAGCTCGGTGAGTGTTGCCGAGTAGACATTCGGTTCATTATCGTCAACATATTCCTGAAGAGTAGTAAACACTCGTACAAAGGTCTGAGACACTTGGCAATAATCCGTAACACTCGGGTCAGGGGGCCATATTTTCGAACATATTCACAAATACGACCTGGAATGCAGACATTCGTACGACGTCCTGTTGCCTTCGGTTGCATTCGCATGGCGTTATTTTACATTCTTTAAGGGGGATGACCTGCTTTTTTTCTCTTTCCTGGTTGTATCCATTCAGCCCCATTCAGCCTACTGTTTTACGACATTTATCCCCATCCAGGTGTTGAATTTATCCTGGCGAGCGATAGCGAGCCAGCATTTTATGGAGAAATCCGGCATTGCCGGAACATTTTTCTATCGAAAAATGTACAAATTTATCCAGCTGTCTAACTCTTCCAAAATATGGTGGCTCGCTATCGCTCGCCAGGTATAAATTGACACCTGGAGGGGGATAAACGTCCAAAAACAGTAGGATGAATGGGGCCAAATTGATACAACCCAGAGAGAGAAAAGAAGCAGGTCACCCCCCTTAAGGGAGTGAAAGTGGAAGGTAAGGGAGAGGGAGGTGAGGGGGAAGGGGAATGGAGAGGGGATAAGAAAGGAAGGGGGGAAGGAAGGAGGCAAGTAATAGGGAGAGCTAGGGAGGTTACGGGGGAAGATGAGAGGAAGTGAAAGGAAGGGGGGAAGGAAGGAGGCAAGTAATAGGGAGAGCTAGGGAGGTTACGGGGAAAGATGAGAGGAAGTGAAAGGAAGGAGGCAAGTAATAGGGAGAGCTAGGGAGGTTACTGGGGAAGATGAGAGGAAGTGAAAGGAAGGGGGGAAGGAAGGAGGCAAGTAATAGGGAGAGCTAGGGAGGTTACGGGGGAAGATGAGAGGAAGTGAAAGGGGGAGAGAAGGAAAAAGGACGGGGGGGGGGGGGGGAGAGGAGGGATAGGAAAGGGAAGATATGTAGGCCTATATATAAAATTGTCTATTAACAGCTATAATAGTCAATATATTGAAGTGATGAAGACCGTACGAACTCAATAAATATCAAATACGATCTCGCCCCCCCCCCCCCCCCCACCAAAAAAATAACAAAATAAAACACCCGTTCAACCAATAACCATAACAAATTACTTTATGTGCCGGTATTCAGGTCAGGTGAAGGTATTGAAGGATAAGCCTTTACAACGTCACCTCTTATCTACATTCTACTTTTTCCTATTTTTCTGAAGAGTGTAGAGAGGGAAGAAGCTGTTGGAGTGGGTTTGTTATTTGTGTTATTAGTCTGCATACGTCGTCAAGGTGTCCCCCGACTGGGTGCAAGCATGTGAAACATGGTTTGACGTACTACAACACCCACTAAATGTCCGCCTGGGCTGGGATCAAACCCAGGTGAAGCACAATTTGATACTACATTTTGGTAAATATAATGATATTTTGTTAAATTATTAAAGATAAATTTCATTCCTGTTGCCATTTTCGAGTGTTTTGGGTTTGATTTTGAGAGATTGGGCCCATTATTTGGTACCCATTCTGTCCTGTATTCGTATGTAGTATGAATTATTCTATATTATCGTACAGTACATTAATCGGTTGTATTCGACATTTGTAATTCGTCATTTTGACCAGAGTGATTCCAGAATACGCTTGCTTCGACACTCTTGAATGTCTGAACCCTCCTTTAGCCTTTCGGTATTTATCTGCGGTAACCAAGAACACTGTTCATTATGCCCCACAGTATACCGAAAATCCTTTTCTCGTCTTTCCTGAAAAAAAAAAAAATAATAATAATATATATATACCGGTATATATATAAATTATATATATATATATATATATATATATATATATATATATATATATATATATATATATATATATATAATTAACATGTATAGAGGTGATTTATTATGTTTTTTCCACCAACCAACCTCACCTCTAAACTCAATTAATGAAATCAACAAATACATGTGGCACTCCAAGGACTCGAATCTAGGATACTCACATCGAAATTCCGTGCACTTATGCATTACGCTATTTAGTAAAAATTCAGTGGTTACTATAATAAATAGAGCATGTTATTTATCATGTAAGATCAGATTGAAAAATCTGTTGGTGAAATGGGTTACAAACAAGCTCTTATTATCCACAACATAAATTATATTTTGTGCTTTTGTTTACAGAAAACTGTTCTGTTGGCAGACAGTTTGCCTGGAATAGTATTCTAAGTATTATAGACGTCTATTTAAGGGGGGTCACCGTATTTTTATCCTTCTCTCCATTTCTCTCTTTCCCTGGTTTGTATCCATTCGGCCCCATTCAGCCAACTGTTTTAAGACGTTTATCCCCATACAGGTGTCGATTTCTTCCTGGCGAGCGATAGCGAGCCAACATTGTATGGAGAAATCCGGCTTCGCCGGAGAAATTTTTCTATCGAAAAAGGTACAAATTTTGCTTGCTGTTAAAACAAAAATATATATATGCTGGCTCGCTAGCGCTCGCCAGGAAAATATTGACACCTGGATGGGGGTAAACGTCTTAAAACAGTACGCTGAATGGGGCCGAATGGATACAAGCCAAAGAGAGAGGGAGAGAAAGAGAAAAAAAGCAAGGTGGGGTTTCTTAAACTGCACTTTGCAACTGGGTATATCTCCCAACTGACATTTATTCTACCTCTGAATATAATATTTTATGCAATATACATTCCATGACGCGACGGATTTGGAGGCATAGCTATGGTGTTAGTAGCGTATAGAGACTTTTGGTACATTGGCATTTGAGAAGTCATTATCTAAGGGACGTTGGAGTCGCTTGTCATGCCTATTACAGTGCGCTGTTTGTACGCCTTCACTGCAGTCTGCACTGGTTCACAAGGCAGATCTGCATACAAGGGATTGACTATGGCTGACACTCATCTGCCACACTATCGAAAGAAACCAACTGATGCCAATGAGATTTGAGAGCCAGACACGGAGAGAATATAGGTCACATTGTTATTATAACATTGCTTTTCTGACTCTCGGCATTAACAAATAATATTAGAATGATTAGAGAACATAGTCACAATTTGTTAGAGGATACCAACTATTACCAACTAGCCCACATTGCCGAAGTTTATTCCTTTGCTCCATTAGGAAACACTAAGACATTATTATTTACTATTACTTAATTTCGGCAGCTTAAGTTTTACTAATTTCTTTCAGTAGCTAAATAGCTAAATTATTAAACACTTAACAGATTTGATAATGTATAATAATAACCAGAGTCATTTGATGTGATCGCTTCGTAAGGCATTTGAAAAAGATGACTGGAATTACAAATAATAAAACAATGTGACTGCAATATTTCAGTGATTAACGAGAACAATAATAAAACAATGTGACTGCTATATTTCAGTGATTAACGAGAACAATAATAAAACAATGTGACTGCTATATTTCAGTGATTAACGAGAACAATAATAAAACAATGTGACTGCTATATTTCAGTGATTAACGAGAACAATAATAAAACAATGTGACTGCTATATTTCAGTGATTAACGAGAGCAATAATAAAACAATGTGACTGCTATATTTCAGTGATTAACGAGAACAATAATAAAACAATGTGACTGCTATATTTTAGTGATTAACGAGAACAATAATAAAACAATGTGACTGCTATATTTCAGTGATTAACGAGAACAATAATAAAACAATGTGACTGCTATATTTCAGTGATTAACGAGAACAATAATAAAACAATGTGACTGCTATATTTCAGTGATTAACGAGAACAAAAATGTCTTGTTATTTATGCATTTTGAGCTCACGTTGGTAAATGTCAGTGCTTAAGGGAGCCCACCTCGCTTTTTTTTTTATCTTTCCTTCCCTCTCTCTTTGGCTTGTATCCAGTCGGCCCCATTCAGCCTACTGTTTTAAGACGTTTACCCCCATCCAGGTGTCAATATTTTCCTGGCGAGCGGTAACGAGCCAGCATATACTGTATATATTTTTGTTTTGACAGCAAGTTAAATTTGCACATTTTTCGATAGAAAAATGTCTCCGGCGATGCCTGATTTCCCCATACAATGCTTGCTCGCTATCGCTCGCCAGGAGGAAATCGACACCTGGATGGGGATAAACGTCTTAAAACAGTTGGCTGAATGGGGCCGAATGGATACAAGCCAGGGAAAGAGAGAAAAGGAAAGAAAGATAAACAAAAAGCCGGTGACCCCCCTTCATGAAAACACAAACAATGGCTCGTTGTTTATACATTGTGAACTCACTTGACCCGGCGGATGGCTATGTTGGAGCAGAGGAGTTTGTCATAGACCCCGCCCCCGCCCCTGCAGTCCTGGTCGTCCTGGTCGTCCTGGTCGTCACAGTCATCATCCACCATCACCACACGGAGCTATATGGGTGTGTGGGGGAGAGATCACATACCAATTATGGGGAAGTTAGTTGCTTCTTCTGGACCCCCTTCTCACTCTTGTTTAGCCCCATTAGGTTTGAAATTTTAAAGGTGGGGGTGCATGGGTTGAGGTAAACATGGAAAAATGATCGCCAACCTGCATATAATTATCTTGTAAAATGCAATGTCACTGAAATAATTATTAACAATGGTATAAAGGATTTTGCGGATCGTCTATACCAGGCCTGTGACGTCATAGTGACGTCTCACCAGTATCCTCATCCTGGACTGGATGGTGGACTTACACTCCTGTGACGTCACAGGCCCTGTGTAGACGATCCACAAATCATTTATACCATTGTTAATAATTATTTCAGTGCCATTGCATTTTGCAAGATAATTATGTACAGCTTGGCGATTACCATTCCATGTTTATCCCAACCCATGCACCCCCACCTTTAAGATGTTCGACCCATTAGTTTGTCGATTTTAAGACCTTTCGTCCCATTTCTTTATCAATATCAAGACCTTGCATGTCATTTAGGTGTCGATTTTTTCCTGGCGAGCGATAACGAGGCTGTAATGTTGGAGGAACCAGCCTTCGGCTGTGACATTTTTTTTACCGAAAAATTTATAAATTTTTCTTGAAGGGGGGATCTTGAGGATATTTTATTAAGCTTGATGGAGATCTAGGTATGAAACAAAACCAAAATATTATAATACATAACTAAACTAATAAATAACACCTACCCCCTTAACCCTTACAGTAGACTGTCACAGATCATTAACACTTTGAGGATCATGACGTGTGTTTACAATTTATTCTGGTTATCACTAGGCGATACAGCTTAGGAAGGTTCCATGGAAACTGAAAGCGTACAGCCTGACTCAGTTAACCCTGTGACGTCTGTATACCCTCCCAAATTTGAATATAATCTAATATTAGCCAGAAAATAAACTGCCAAAATGCTTCATTATCCTCAAAGGGTTATATAATCGTCCGAATGGAAACTTCCTGTGTCCTTTCTACAGAACTGTAATCGAGGTATGTGGCATTAATTAAGGGAGCTCAGACGGTATTGTGCAGCAAAATTTACCTGTTCGGCTCAATGGTTTAAGTAAGAGGTTTAGTTTGCTCTCTAAACCTCTATCAAACATTAAAAAACACCCACAAGACCCCCCTTCGATATAAATTTGTAAATTTTTTGGTAGAAAAATGTCCGTGCCGAAGGCCGATTCCTCTTCATATTCAGACTCGCTATCGCTCGCCAGGGAAAAAATCGACACCTAAATGGCACGAAAGGAAAACAAATGGGGCAAAAGGTCTGAAAATCGCCAAACTAATAGGGCGAACGTCTTGAAATCTTCTAAATAATAGGGCTAAACATGAGGGAGGAGGAGGACTCGAAAACAAAAACTGCCTCCCCTTAAGTGCCTAAAACCAAATTATGTTGATATTTCACACTACATACCCCTTTTCAAGTACGATGACGCATTTTGGTCACAGATCATTAACACTTTGAGGATCATGACGTGTGTTTACAATTTATTCTGGTTATCACTAGGCGATACAGCTTAGGAAGGTTCCATGGAAACTGAAAGCGTACAGCCTGACTCAGTTAACCCTGTGACGTCTGTATACCCTCCCAAATTTGAATATAATCTAATATTAGCCAGAAAATAAACTGCCAAAATGCTTCATTATCCTCAAAGGGTTATATAATCGTCCGAATGGAAACTTCCTGTGTCCTTTCTACAGAACTGTAATCGAGGTATGTGGCATTAATTAAGGGAGCTCAGACGGTATTGTGCAGCAAAATTTACCTGTTCGGCTCAATGGTTTAAGTAAGAGGTTTAGTTTGCTCTCTAAACCTCTATCAAACATTAAAAAACACCCACAAGACCCCCCTTCGATATAAATTTGTAAATTTTTTGGTAGAAAAATGTCCGTGCCGAAGGCCGATTCCTCTTCATATTCAGACTCGCTATCGCTCGCCAGGGAAAAAATCGACACCTAAATGGCACGAAAGGAAAACAAATGGGGCAAAAGGTCTGAAAATCGCCAAACTAATAGGGCGAACGTCTTGAAATCTTCTAAATAATAGGGCTAAACATGAGGGAGGAGGAGGACTCGAAAACAAAAACTGCCTCCCCTTAAGTGCCTAAAACCAAATTATGTTGATATTTCACACTACATACCCCTTTTCAAGGTACGATGACGCATTTTGGTCTATTTAATTATTTACTTATTTATGTTTTACTTTCCTCGCTAGACCTCCATCAAGCTGAACAAAGAAAACCCTAGACCCACTTTCTAGATAAATCTGTATATTTTGCAGTAGAAAAATGTCTCGCCCGATGGCTGATTCTTCCTAAAATTGAAGGCTCGAAATCGTTCGTTAGTTAAAAAAAAATTACATCTAAATGGCCCAAAAGGTCTTAAAATCGTAAAACTAATGGAGCGAACGCCTTAAAATCTCAAAACTAATGGGGCTAAGCATGAGAGAGAAGGGGGTCCAGAAAAATCAACCATCTCACCTTAAATATTATATACCGCTAACCCTACTGAATACCGGTAGTGTGCATTTATTACAAGTTATCTCGTCTGGGAGTGTGAGCGGCACCTCATACTGTACAGTCGCGCTAATAAATGATGTTACGGCACAAAGTATGTTTTAATCAGTATTTGGCATCAGCAATATCTAAGCTTCATTTATTCATATCGAGTGAAATATATAAACATGTTCCTACACTTACCCACCCTATTCAACATCTGCCAGACATTAATACAGCACAGAGCGAGCCAAACATAATGATAGCTGGGAAATGACTTATTAGCGCGACAGTACATACTCTGGACCGGTACATCTATCAGGATGTACTGTGTGCCACAAATAATTACAACTGTTCAGTAAAAAAGAATATCATTCTTCAAGTACCATTTCGTCTAGTATACCAATCCCAAATACCCTCCCAGTCTAACCTCCAAAAATCTTCCATACAAACATCCCCACTCCTCCACAACATAACAACAATAGTAACTTCCTAACTTAACTCTAGCTATCGTATCGTATCGTTAGCATTACCGTTGATGTTCCAATATACTTGTGAATATGTATATATTCTAGATCCAATCAAATCTGGCAACATAAACTCAGTATGAAAAGATGAACCCATCTTGTACAAGCGACGTCTCTTCTATTTGATTTCAGCTACATTTAGATGATGTTATGAAGATTAGGAATGATATATGGTAGCTCAAGAACTAATCGAGGTAGTCTGTAGCCTTTTAATTGGTAGACGTCCTTCATAAGCTGAATACAATCGTCTAATAGTTGGCATAATGCAATGAAAAGTACGTCACCGGTACTGAATGGGTTAAGGGAACCCACCTCGCCTTTTTTTTTCTCTTTCTCTCCCTCTCTCTTTGGCTTGTATCCATTCGGCCCCATTCAGCCTACTATTTTAAGACGTTTACCCCCATCCAGGTGTCAATATTTTCCTGGCGAGCGGTAGTAAGCCAGCATATATATATTGGTGTTTTACAGCAAGCTAAATTTGTACATTTTTCGATAGAAAAATTTCTCCGGCGGAGCCGGATTTCTCAATATTTTCCTGGCGAGCGGTAACGAGCCAGCATATACTGTATATATTTTTGTTTTGACAGCAAGTTAAATTTGCAAATTTTTCGATAGAAAAAATGTCTCCGGCGATGCCTGAATTCCCCATACAATGCTGGCTCGCTATAGCTCGCCAGGAAAAAAAACGACACCTGGATGGGGATAAACGCCTTAAAACAGTTGGCTGAATGGGGACAAATGGATACAAGTCAGAGAAAGAGAGAAGAAGAGAAAACAAAACGGTGCCCCCCCTTAAATAATATATACCGCTAACACTACTACATACCTGGAGTGTGCATTTGTCACAAGTCACCTCGTCCGGTAGTATGAGCGGCACCTCGTACATTCTCTGGTCCGGCACATCTGCCAGGTTGTACCGTGTGCCGGAACCGTCAGCCAGCTGAAGGGGAACCCTGATAAAAACATGACCATTAATAATATTATACTACTCAGAAGTGACATTAGTGCTGCAGATCTTCTAAACCAGATGAAATGTCAATACACTGATACGATGGTGTGTGGCCGGGCCTAGCCCGTTGGGATTTTTTTCTGTTGGGCTACCTTAAATCACGAGTGTATACTCATCGACCCCAAACACTTGAAGCCCTTAAGGTTGGTATTCAGCAGGAGATAGCCGCTGTTCCACCCGACATGACCCGTCGAGCCATGGCAGCCTTCAGAAATCGCCTCCAAGCGTGTATAGACAATGGCGGCCACCATTTGGAGGATGTCATCTTTAAAACGTGATGAATAAAAACTGTATTGAATGAAGTTTCATGTGTGCAAATAATATTTCGATTATCTTTAACCATTTTTGTTTCAGTTACCTTTGAAATGTGGGAAGTTTTTTGTGGTCACCCTGTACAATTGTCAAACTGATAAGGCGAACGTCTTATGTCTCAAAACTAATGAGGCTAAGCATGAGAAAGAAATGGGTACAGACAATCCAAAAGCTAAAACACGGTTGTAGTCCATTTATAAATACGGTACATAAAACTAAATCCTCATAGCATCATATAAAAAAAAAATAAATAAAAATAGAAGGAAAAAAAAAACTTCCTCATAGCCTAAAACTCGCAAGTGGACAATACCTGATTAGACACTCCTCTTTGCCAGTGTTTCCTTCTTCCGGACACAGGTAGAACTCAAACACGCCTGAGTGATCTTTTGGCATGGACACCAAAGCAACGAGCATCTGTTGACAGCAATAGTATCAATGTTAAGGGGAGACTGGCCTTTTTTCTTTCGGTCTATTAATTAATGTATTCCTATAATTCTTAGTTTCCTTGCTAGAAACTTGAAACTTGCTAGAAACAAGCTTAGAAACACCCCCTTCATGATAAATTTGTATATTTTTCGGTAGAAAATTGTCCAGGCCGAAGGCCGCTTCCTCTTGAAATTTCAGGCTCGCTTTCGCTCGCCAGGAAAAAATCGACACCTAAATGGCACGAAAGGCCTTAAAATGGGATGAAAGGTAGTAAAATCGCCAAACTAATGGACCGAACGTCATAAAATCTGAAAACATATGGGGCTAAACGCGACGAAGAAGGGGGACCAGAAAAACGGTCTGTTTCCCCTTAAATTACATATATCACTTGAATCTTAGCATGTTCTGTATAAAAGCCTTTCTAAACTGGGTAAGTAAACTCATACGTCAGGATTATTTTGTCAACCAGCCCATGTCCAATAAAGAATATAAGCAAGGGTGTGGGAAATGGAGAAGGAATATAATGAACACTTACATTAATTCCATTAAAGTAACTAAATTACATATTTAAAAAATATAACATAATATTATACTCTACCCATATAAATATAACATAATATTATACTCTACGCATATAAATATAACATAATATTATACTCTACGCATATAAATATAACATAATATTATACTCTACCCATATAAATATAACATAATAATATTATACTCTACGCATATAAATATAACATAATATTATACTCTACGCATATAAATATAACATAATATTATACTCTACCCATATAAATATAACATAATATTATACTCTACGCATATAAATATAACATACATAAAAATATGTCATTAATGTCTATATTGTAGATAGACACCCTTTCCTTATTAATCTGTTTGCTATGGTTTACACAAAGGTCTTTCCAACATATTTTAGAGAAATGCCATAACGGGAGGCTATACACGAGCCCGATTCTGGTGGCGTGCTGCGGTGTCGTGTGGATCTGCGCATGCGCGACGACTTTGATTATTTTCTCCATTTTAACTAGGCCTTTCAAAACAAGCATAGCATGCCGTCTCGTAGCTCAGAGGTAACGGTTAGGACTCACACACAAGAGGTCTAGCGTTCGATCCAAGCACAATACAATAAATTTGTGCTTGTATTATTATTATTATAGAAAATGAAGTCTAGGTTAGGTTAGTTTAGGTTAATCTAATAAAAACAATATATTCTGAAAACAAAAAAATCAAAGTCGTCGCGCATGCGCAGATCTACACGACACCGCTGCACTGCACCGCACCAGCACTGGGGGTCCATACATGGCCTCCCGCCATAACTCGCTTTTTGTCTTCTCTTTCTCTCCCTCTCTCTTTGGCTTGTATCCATTCGGCCCCATTCAGCCTACTGTTTTAAGATGTTTACCCCCATACAGGTGTCAATATTTTCCTGGCAAGCGGTAGCAAGCCAGCATATAATATACAGTATATATATATTTTTTTTATAGCAAGGTAAATTTGTAAAAAAAATGATAGAAAAATGTCTCCGGCAAAGCCGGAGAAATCGACACCTGGAGAGGGATAAACGTCTTAAAACAGTTGACTGAGTGGGACCGAATGGATACAAGCCAGGGAAATAGAAAAAAGGAGAGAAAGATAAACAAAGACGGTGACCCCCCTTAAGTCAGGTTCTTCTGCAATGTACTTAATCCACTTCACGTCCGACAAATTGGCTTGGTTATTATACTTATATTGTAATTGTGAAAAACAATAGTTTAGCTAGAATTAGTGTTTAAACATCCTTCGAGTTCAGAGTTAGTTAGAATAAGGAGTGAATCGTCTATGTTAATTTGGGTGGTGTCAGGCTCATTGTCACTCGTCTAGATTTATTAAGCAGCACATTATTAATTTCACTATTTGTTGCAATTAATGTTATTGAATATTTTAAGGGGTGCACACAATAAAAGGGTAACTTTAATATTCTATGTATGCTTGATGCATAAAGGATTATGCAAGAAGTGGTACTTGAATAGTTAAGTAGTTTTAATTTTATTTATTTAATTAACGTATTTATTTATATATTCTACGTGGTATTGTGGTGGTAGACCGTAGGCCATTGTTCCTAAAATTCAAAACAAAATGGGAAGTACTATTAATGTTTAAGCTACATGAATTAAGCAAAATTATTGTCGTGGTGATTTGGTAGGGAAGGGGGAGCTAAGGGTTTCGCACCACTCACAAAATAGTATACATAGTTTTGTAGTTGATTTATAGTGAACCATATTTGTGTCCAGAGACATACTTCCATAATTATAAATAGGCGAAGTCCAGGAATTTGTATGAGTGGGCTAGAGACTATAGCATATGGCACAATCTTTAAAACAATCAAAACAGTTGATTTTAATATGCACAGTAAAATTAATAATATGGCAAGTACAATTTTCATTAAATTTAACCTGATTGATTCATTTGAATGAAAACAAACCTCGACATTGGTAATATTAGACACAATTGTATTAGATTATTAGAGTACATAATTACAATAACGAAAAAATAAAATAAAAAAGAAATATACAGTATATATATATATTGCTTACCCCTCCGGCCACGTATGTGTTGGTGGAGCTTGCAAGATTGACCTTGGCGGCAGTGGCCCCCTCACTCTGAAAACACAAGCCACATGTATCTTGCCATGGTCACTAATTCTGGCACACTTTGAGCCATCAATTTGATTAAAGTGGGTATCACACTGGGCCAAATTCTCGCCATTCTCCGATCTCCAGTCTCCGTTTTCAGCCAGTAGCGCCGGCAAATCGTATCACACACGCCAAGCGTGCTGGCTGCACAAGTGTCGCAGTCTCCGACACAACAATAACAATGTCTGACCTTAGCCTACAGTATATTGGTCCGTTTCACCTATACTGTAATGTATAGTAATATGGATTTATATCTACAATTATAATGCAATATGACTCAATCTACACGTTAGTGTTAATATTTTATATATTTGAAGCTTATATGAGGAAATATTTTGAACTTTTCGGAGGTTTTGAATGTTTTCAATTCATACCAATCGCCGTGGCGTATAGAACAGTGGTTATTTAGCTGCAAGTGTTGTAGCTATTATAGTTTAGCATTAATTCACCTTGGAAATTGTTTATGTCTACTAGCAGCCCAGCCCTTCTCACAATCAAAACACTTAATTTTGTAGCAAAATATATATTTCGATCGTTATATTGTGGTGTTTCACTTAAACTGTAGAATAATATGGATTGATATTGACACATTTTGTGTAATAGGACCCAATCTATACGCTAATGTTGCTATGTTTTGCGTTTGAAGCTTATATAAGTAGCTATGAGGATGTTTCTCGCAATATATAGGCTACAGCCTGACGGCGCCCCTGTCGTTACCTCGGCACTAAGCGATCGTTATATTGTGCTGTTTGACCTATAATTTAGAGTCATATTTATATCGACAATTTTGTTTCGATATGACTCAATCTACAAGTTTGCGTTATTATTTTGTTTTTTATTTGGAGCATAATTTTATGAGGACATATTTTGAACTTTTCGGAGGTTTTGGAATGCTTGGTATAATCCTGTGTAGCGGGTAGACCTGTATTTATCACAATAATTTGGTAATGTTACAATATATTTTTACATTTTACATTCATAAATAGTCCACTAATATACTAGGTTAGGTTAGGTTAGGCTAGGTTAAATATATTGTTCAATGATTCTTAGTATATACGCATCTGAAAAACAGTTCCTCCCGCTACACAGGATCTTACCGAATGTTTTCGCTTCATACCAATCGCCGTGACGTAGGTAGGAAGTGGTTATTTAACCGCAAGTGGTATAGCTATTTTAGCATTAATTCACTTGGTTTATGTGTATCCGCAGCCCTTCTCACAATCAAAACACACAATTTTATAGCAAAACATATATTTCGATGTCATATACTGGAGATATCAATGAAATTAAATGCAAGCTGTAAAGAGGCTGACAATTTACCTCCGTCAAAAGATGATGCTTCCCACCCAGTGCGGGCAGCATCCTAGCTCCGTCAAACGGTGAAATTTGTGCCGTAGAAGGGCGGTAGCTTAATTTTTTGCGGTAGAATGGCGAGAATTGGCCCAGTGTGATACCCTCTTAAGGGAGCTCACCTCGTTTTTTTCTCCCTCTCTCTCTGGGTTGTATTCATTCGGCCCCATTCAGCCTACTGTTTTAAGACGTTTATCCCCATCCAGGTGTTGATTTTATCCTGGCGAGCGGTAGCAAGCCAGCATATTTTGTTTATAATGTTTTTATCAGCAGGCTAAATTTTCACATTTTTCGATAGAAAAATGTCTCCAACGAAGCCGAATTTCTCCATACAATGCTGGCTCGCTATCGCTCGCCAGGAATAAATCGACACCTGGATGGGGATATAAACGTCTTAAAACAGTAGGCTGAATGGGGCCGAATGGATACAAGCCACAGAAAGAGAGAAAGTAGAGAAAACAAGCAGGTGACCCCCTTAATGAATCACTGTAATGAACATTATCATGTCAGGAAATGTGCTTCAGTAAAAGATAGTGTCGAGTATGTAAGGGTAACATTAATGCTTGTGGCTGTGTAGTCAAGAAAACAGTTGTCTGTACACTTGGATCAGCTTCTTTATGCAACAGTGTATGCGAATTTAGCCACGTTAATTTTACAACGATTGGAGGTGTTTGGTGTTGTGGTGAAATTAATAAAAATATACATTATTATAATTTTATGTTATGTTATTTATATTTAAAGTGTTTTTTACTGTGCTGATCACAACATTGTCCATACTATTGGGCAATTTATGTAATTATCTTTACATTCATTTTATTGTAATTGAATAGGACACTCTTCGCCATTAACTCGTGAGTATCTCCATAATTATAATATATATGAGAGGGTTGGCCATCTTTTAAGCTAGAACATTTGCATCAGGGAAATTAAAATGCTCAGATATAATACATACTAGGTAGACTATAGTATGCACCTGTACCAGAATAATGTTAGGTAATAAGACCTTTTTTCCAGGATGAACATAACACTAATAATGCATTGCATTTAGGAATTTGATATACATTTGTTGTAATTTGCTCTATATATGTTTATCAAAGCAATGGAAGTTAATAGCCATACGATTAATAGTGTTTATTCATTGTATGTGTTTTAATTCCTACATATCTTTAGAATAGGATTACATGATATGACTATCCGTTACTCTCTTCTAAACCATAATGTGTCTCAATGAAGCTCAATAGTTGTGTTGGATACTCACGGGGTCATTGCAGGGTCGAGAAATGGGATCATGGAGAAATTGACTCCAACTTGCTCTTGACATCTGTGGGTATACGAAAACACATGACGTTACACTGCTTTATTAAGAGGTAGGCATATATATATATATATATATATATATATATATATATATATATATATATATATATATATATATATATATATATACTGTATATATATAAAGACTAAAGGATATGCGTAATGAAAGAAGTATGTGCATATGCAATTCTTTATTTAAACATAAAGATGTTCATAGGTATACATGGTATAACAGTGTTGAAAGACAGGATGAAAGAAGTTTGAGGGATTATTTGTTGGTAGAAAAAGGAATGATTGGTGATGCAAGTGATACAAAAGCAGTGAGAGGTTTGAGTAGAGGGTTATCTGATCATGTGATTGTGCTATGCAAGGCAAAGTTGGGAGGAGCGTGGAAGAAAGATAGGAGATGCAATTGTAATGCTGAAAAATATAAACTGAAAGAATGACACATCAGGATGTAGCAGAAGAATACAGGCGAAGGGTGGAAGAAGAATATATGGCATGTGACATGGATGGTATGGATATTGAAAGTGCATGGAAGATATATAAGGACTGCTTGGAGAAGAATACGAAGAATGTATGTCGTGTCTGCAAAATCAGAAATGGAAGAAAAGGGACAGCATGGTGGGATGAAGAAGTGAGAGAAGCTGTGAAAGATAAAATAAGTAAATGGCGTGTGTGGATGTTGAATATGAACTGCAGAGAAAGTAAAAGAAAGTACAATGAGAGCAACACCAAAGTAAAGAGATTAATTAAGGAAAGAAAGAGAAAGTAAATGAATATTTGGGAAAACAAATTAATGAAAACTTTGTAGAGAATAAGAAATTATTTTGGAAGGAAGTGTGTAACTACAGGAGAGAATGTGGCCAGAAATATGTAAATGTGAAAGATGAAACAGGAAATGTGATTACAGAGGAAAAGCAAAAGAAAAGGGAGTACAAAGGAGTACAAAGGAAATCAAGCAACAACAGGACTAGTGACCCCTCTAGGCTGCTTGTCCTCCAAAACACTGAGGATCAAGTGTCCAAACAGTGATTTAGAGTGGATAAGGTAAAATTGGAAAAGGAAGAACTGCCCTGGAACTAATATCCAGGGCAGGATTAGGAGATGTTAGTAGGGGACAGTTGGGTTAGTAACATAACACAGGGTAAAATCTTAGTAATTTGTAACACAATAATCCTTGATGGATCTGAAGGGGAAAAATGAAATTATTAATTTACAAACGCAGTCAGTCGCGGGTTTGAGGCAAGATGTTTGTCTATGCGAAGTTTAAAAGAATCAACTGTGCTGCAGTCTATAACGTCTCTGGGAAGCCCATTCAACAAGTTGACAACTCGATTAACCTCTCGGCTGCGCATGGGGGGTATGAGACACCACACGCCTGTGTGCACGTATTTGAGCTGTTCCCATCACTAACATCGTTATTTTACCATAAATATCGTTAATACTTATTCATATAATAATAATAATAATAATAATAGTTCTTAAAGCTAGTGCATGCTAAGCCAGCTAAGGATAGCCCAATAAGGCCGATTAGGCGTATTTCCATTGGGGTCCTGTACTACTACGCCATCCCCTTGCTCATGAGGGATGGTAACGACTCAGTGCTTGTGAAAAATCTTTAATGCGCCGAGCGCGGGCGCGATCCCGGGCCTTCTGGGTGGAAGTCCGAGACGCTAGTCACTACACCAGCGAGGTCGTATGCCGGCCTTCCCTTCCATAGCCACAGCCTCCGGGTGTAAGCGTAACCACGTTTGGGGTGCACCGGCCTACGTGGGCCTGTGTCTGGTCCAACTCTCCTCCCTTCCGCCCCAGAGTAATCCAACACAGTCCAACGCTCATCAACCTGCCATTCATCAGTGGAGCAATACGTCTGCCACTCATCAATCCACCGCTTCCACTCATCAGTCTGCTACTCGATTCCCTTCCGATCCACACACCGCCGCCACCCCCTCCACCACCACTTCAATCCTGCCACCTCTATATGCACCTATTTTACCATTAATATGAAGATATTAACCTGTTACAGCAATAAAACAAGTGGAAACAGTGTTTGGCTGGTCAAAATCACGAAATGAAAGCGAGAGTGTGTGTGATTGAGTGTGAGCCAACCTTCCACTCCCGAAGCTTTGAGAGACACTGGAGGTACCTCTCAATTCTCTTCCTGACTTCTCCCCTAATTCCCACGCTTGGTAACACTGATGACAACGCCCTGCTAGCAACTCGCTAATGTTAGCACGAAAATAGACCACAGAATAAGGGAATAACAGGGAAAATAGGTGATAATTGATGGAGTGGGGAAGGAGGGGATGTGGAGGAGTGATATTTGGCATGGCCCAGGGGCAAAAAAAAAAAAAAAAAGGGTTCAAGTTTTTTTGGGGTGTTTTAAATTGATTTTTTTAGGCCCAGGATCTTAAGAGTCTTCCCGCAGTCGCCCGGGGAAACTCTTAAGAGTCTTCCCGCAGCTCCTGGGTTAAAGAAGAAATTCTTAGACTCGTGTGTGTGTGTGTGTGTGTGTGTGTTAAAAGATTTACCAATACTTTTGCAACCGTTTCCCTGCACGTAATTAGAATGGTCGATAATGAAGTACTTACTTCATATTGTCAATGCCTTTGATGATTTTGAACACTTAAATTAATTCGCCTCCTAATCTGCGTTGAGTTAAAGAAAATAGATTTAATTCGCCAAGACAATCCTCATATGGTTTGTTCTTTAGGTTAGGTAATTAGTTTTATTTTGGTAACTATACGT
>JBAKBP010005164.1:52170-125661 GCA_037953745.1 Lithodes maja
CTACAATCAGACACTGTGATAGTCTATCACCACTTACCAGTCACTGAGTCTATCACCACCACTACAACCATACACTGTGAGTATATCCCCACTACAACCAGACACTGTGAGAGTATATCCCCACAACAACCAGACACTGTGAGAGTATATCACCATCACTACAATCAGACACTGTGATAGTCTATCACCACTTACCAGTCACTGAGTCTATCACCACCACTACAACCATACACTGTGAGTATTACCACCACTACAACCATACAATGTGAGAGTATGTCACCATAACTACAACCATACACTGTGAGTATTACCACCACTACAACCATACACTGTGAGTCTGTCACCATCACTACAACCATACACTGTGAGTCTATCACCATAACTACAACCATACACTGTGAGTCTATCACCATCACTACAACCATACACTGTGAGAGTCCATCACCATCACTACAACCATACACCGTGAGTCTATCACCATCACTACAACCATACACTGTGATCACTACAACCAGACACTGTGAGAGTCTATCACCACCACTACAACCAGACACTGTGAGAGTCTATCACCATTACTACAACTAGACACTGAGTCTATCACCATCACTACAACCTTAGGGGAGGTGTGGTGGAGTGGTCTTGCCACTGGCCTGGTAATCCAAAGGTCCCGGGTTCAAATCCCGATGTATCAATGGGAAGATATTATTGGGATGGAATTTGTGCTGTACCTGGTATCAGTGTATTACCACAAGCCCACCGAAACGTCAATAAAATACCCTCATTGTTCCCTGATTAAATAGCACTGTATGAATATTCCCATATTCAAAATATGCTATAGGGGTGCAATGCCTGGTGAGTTATCTGCTCAACAGGTGGCGTTGTGTGTGTGTAAGTGTGAGAGTCCGAGTGTAGGGGATGAGACAGTGAAGCACGGGAACGAGGTGGCTTCAGAGATGGGGTCGTTTCGGGCCATGAGTGAGCACCGTGCCTCATGTGAAGGCAAGATGGCAGGTGCTCGTTGTACTCTACGTGCTTCACATGTCTCACTCCCTAGACTGGAACAAGACCTCACAGGCTTCACTGTTCATTGTAAAGCAGTGAATGTTAAGGCTCTCAGCCTATGCCCGAGAGGAAGTAAGTTGGAATATAGAAAAAAAAAAAAAAAAAAAAAAAACACTGTGAGAGTCTATCACCATCACTACAACCACACACTGCTAGAGTCTATCACCATCACTACAACCATACACTGTGAGAGTCTATCACCATCACTACAACCACACACTGCTAGAGTCCATCACCATCACTACAACCATACACTGTGAGAGTCTATCACCATCACTACAACCACACACTGCTAGAGTCCATCACCATCACTACAACCAGACACTGTTAGAGTCTATCACCATCACTACAACCATACACTGTGAGAGTCTATCACCATCACTACAACCACACACTGCTAGAGTCCATCACCATCACTACAACCAGACACTGTGAGAGTCTATCACCATCACTACAACCAGACACTGTGAGAGTCTATCACCATCACTACAACCAGACACTGTGAGAGTCTATCACCATCACTACAGCCATACACTGTGAGAGTCTATCACCATCACTACAACCAGACACTGTGAGAGTCTATCACCATCACTACAACCATACACTGTGAGAGTCTATCACCATCACTACAGCCATACACTGTGAGAGTCTATCACCATCACTACAACCAGACACTGTGAGAGTCTATCACCATCACTACAGCCATACACTGTGAGTCTATCACCATCACTACAACCAGACACTGTTAGAGTCTATCACCATCACTACAACCATACACTGTGAGAGTCTATCACCATCACTACAGCCATACACTGTGAGAGTCTATCACCACCACTACAACCATACACTGTGAGAGTCTATCACCATCACTAGAACCATACACTGTGAGAGTCTATCACCATCACTACAGCCATACACTGTTAGAGTCTATCACCATCACTACAACTAGACACTGAGTCTATCACCATCACTACAACCAAACACTGTGAGAGTCTATCACCATCACTACAACTAGACACTGTGAGTCTGTCACCATCACTACAACCATACACTGTGAGAGTATCCCCATCAACACAACCAGATACTGTGAGAGTTTTATCACCATCATTACAACCATACACTGTGAGTCTATCCCCATCAATACAAGCAGATACTGTGGCTTCAGATCAATGAACTTGCTTTCTTCTTTCTCCAAACGTATTGATGCCTTTGCACCCTCATACAATAATTGCTCTTCACTGCTTCAGCAACTTCCCATCTACTCTGTGTATTATCAGTACTTTCCACATACCTTCTATCAACTGTCATAGGCTTTCTCCAATTCAAAAGGCAGCATACAACTTGTGTCCCTTCTCCAGCTATTTTTCCATGACACAATTCAAGGCAAAAATCTGGTCTACACATCCTCTTCTCTTCCTAATGCTACCCATAAATAAAAAAATAATAAATAAATTAAATACAAAATCAATATCATATAATTATATATAGTATATATATATTTATATCATATTATATTTGCTACAATGTGCATCTTTTCAGATGTAGATACATTATAGTAAATGTGTCAGACTCTTCCAAATCTCCCACACATTCGGCGACCAAATCTTCCCGAACAAAACTGCATAAGTTGTGTGTATGTAACTTCCTTAACATTTCTGAAATATTCCCTAAGCAAAAGTTGGGTGCGTAGTGAGGGATTTATGTCGAGTTTCGTTGAAATATGTTTAGATTTTCTTTTGCTTTCTGAAATCAGTTTTCATAACCCATTCAGTACAATGGTGCCATTGTTCACTATCTTCTGGTTAATAGTATGCGATTTAACTAACCTTAGGAATGACATCTATAACTCGAACGGGTAAACGCTATGTACAGTATATTAATAATTTGACTACCACAATATCTTTATAAGCAAAATGCAAATGTTTAATTTTGCTCAAAAACTTAACATCCCCCTTTTTAAATTACTTTGATGTGTATGGTTTGTAAAGGAATATACTGCTGAAATCAGACTCACTCACTCTCTCTCTCACACACACTGTAATATTATAACACATGGTCCAAACCAAGTAGGCAAAGATGTGAGTGCGACGCCAATAAATTCAACTGCAAATAACATTTAAATTTATGTTGTAATAGATTCTTATAATTTTCACTAATGAGATTGTTTAGTGATTGCTTTAGTGACAGTCCAGTACTGGTAATTGTCAACACATCCAAAAATATTTGTTTTGATTGAATCATTCGGTATTAACGAGAATGGAAGATTTGACATGTAAATTGCTGAATTCTCTGATGTGCTGAATGGTAGCCCATAACACTGGTATTTAGGCCACGACCTTATATCTACTGTATATTGCTGTGTCTGTAAGTCCATAATGGTTCATTCATTTATCACTATTATCTCCATCTTACTCTCTCCCTCCTGCCGTAATCTAGTAGTCAATACCTTCCTTGTGAAGGAAACTTATGCGCGTAATATTAGCTCTTGATGTTGCTAATATATCGGACATGCAAACAGTGGCATCACATACACATAACATACTAACATACTACAAAGCACATCACCAACCTTATTCATCATCTCCCAACACACTCTAAGATCAACAGCTTCATCACTATGCCACTTACCTCCTGAACAGGACGTCAATATTACTACATCACTACATATCTATTTAAATATATGAACACACCATTGCCGTCCGGCTGGCTCAGTTGATAGCGTGCCTGATTCCCATTTTGAAGGTCTCGCGTTCAATCCCCGCTCAGATTGAAAAGTTTTTCTGGGATACAGCCGGCGGTTACCATCTCCCCATGAGCAAGGGGGATGGGTAATGGTCTCTGGTAGACTAAAGAAAGCCAAGCGCTTGTGAATCCTCGAAGGAGGAGATACGGGCGCTATATAAGTAACCAGAAGATTATTATTATTATTATTGATGCACATAAATACACAAATCATAGTTGATAATATAAACTCAACATCATCAGCCACTACAGTACACAAAACATATTTATCAACAGCAACAGCCACCCTAACCACCATCCACCGTCATCATTACCCTTTCACAAACCGACACATCAACTCCCACCACCAGTGCTGGAGTATCAACCACACTACTTACCATCTCACCATCTTACCAAAATGTACCACATTATTCTTCTGGATCAGATTATATGATTTTATGCATATTATAAATAAACTGTATAAATAATAAACTTATTCAAGCCAAGCTCCACACCTTTATTATTATTTGTAGTATAAAAACATCGGCTAGTGGTATTCATAATATATACAACCTCGCAGTGATACTGAAAGTGTAGATATAATATAGGCAGTGAAGGTACTAAAAAACTGTTTCATGCCTAAATAATATATAATTGTAATATCTTCTCGAACTCCTTAAGACACATGAATACTAAATATGTATTCAGCTTTGCAATAGCGCATATCTTTCTAATATCAGGAGATAAATATTTAATTGATATTATGAAGAAGGGTCACGATTGTGTATATATTCTGCTCGTCGTAACTTCCTGGTCAGATATCGTGGAATGTTTTCTTTGTTTGGGACTCCTTGTGTCTCCAACAGGAGGCAATGTACGGAGTTCACCGCAGCGGTACCATGTGGATCTTTGCATGCCCGACGACATTGATTATTTTTTCTTCAGAATATATTGTATTATTTGTATTTGATTTGTCTAGCCTAACCTAACCTAAACTTAATTTTCTATAAACAAAATACAAGCACAAAAATATTGTATTGTGCTGGGATCGAACGCTATACCTCTTGGGTGTGAGCCCTAACTGTTACCTCTGAGCTATGAGAGTACATGCTGGACTTCTTTTTTTGGAAGGTATAGTTAGAATTAAAATGTAAAACTTGCAAACTAAACAAACCAAAATTGGGACAAGGACAATATAAAGTCAAATTAAATTATCAAAATCGCTATGTGGAAACAACGCTTACTAAAATGAAAATTATTAAATAAAAGAACACAATCCACCACATAGGGTGTACATTACTACATGAGCAAGTTAATCTGTTTCCCAAGCAAACTAATCTAGGGGAGGTGTGGTGGAGTGGTCATGCCACTGGATTGGTAATCCAATGGATCCGGGTTCAAATCCCGATATGTTAATGGAAAGATATTATTAGGATTGAATTTGTGCTGTACCTAGTATCAGTGCATTACCACAAAGCCCACCGAAATGCCAAAAAAATACCCTCATTGTTCCCTGATTAAATAACACTGTATGAATATTCCCATATTCAAAATATGTTACAGGGGGACAATGCCTAGTGAGTTCACTGCTCAATAGGTGGCGTTCTGAGAGTGAGGGTCTGAGTCTGGAGGGTGAGACGGTGAAGCACTTGGGCGAAGCAACCGGCCGCTTCAGAGATGGAGCTGCTTCGAGCCATGATGGATGCTTCGCATGTCTCACTCCCCAGACTGGAACAAGACCTCACGGGCTTCACCGTGTTGAGCGGTGGAATGTACAGGCTCTCAGCCTATGCCCGAGAGGGAGTAGTTGGAATATAGAAAAAAAAAAAAAAAAAAAAAAAAAAAATCGCACATATAACAACGCACTATCGTCACGTTAAAGGAAGTAGTCAAGTTTGGGAAGTGTAAGTCATGAGGTGATCCACACGGCACCACTGCACTGCACCAGCACCGAGCTCCGTACATGGCATCCCTCTCCAACTGTAGCTTATAACCTTCCACTCATCTTTGTAGCTCCACATAACATTATATCCGGTGTTACACGACCAATTCAGTAGCACGTGTGAATCTGCTAGACCTGGGTTTGATCCCAGCCGTGGCGGACATTTAGTGGATGTGGTAGTACGTCCTAGCATGTATATCATGTTCGCACCCAGTCGGGGGACACCACGATGACGTATACAGACTATTAACACACATACCACAAAGCCATTCCAACAGCTTCCTCTATCTACAACATCTCTTCTCTGCTATCTACACTCCCAGACATATGATCCTAGTGTACCATCTGATGGCTTTAATGGGTTTCGAAATGTAAGAGTTTAGGGGCGAATTGCACAGAAATCTTTTGATCTTGTGAAAAATGTGCTATGTCATTCTAGCTATCTATTGCCGGGTGCCTTACTCCCCTTAATGGGGGTGGCCATACACAAAATTCCCGCAAGCGGACATATCCCCTGTAAGAGGGACAACCCATACCAGTTTACTGAAGGACTTACTGGATTGACCACCCAATGTAAGGTCCGTCCAACTCCGAGGCCTTTTATATACTTTTTAGCACTATTTGTCTACAGTGGTGTGTGGCTAATCCATTCACTAACCTGTTTCACCCTAAGGTAACAGCACAGATTTGTATAAGGTTTACTCCCCTACCAAGCCTACCAAGGCTGACGAGTCCCAACCACCCAGATTTTTATAAGGTTATCTCCCCTAGATGGGTTGCCGACCAAGGCTAACTCGGTAGTAGTCAAATATAGCAAATACCACAAACCTATCATTACTATTATATATCAACAATTTTGATAACATGTCACAGACATTAAACTCTGTTATGGATGTGATATTATTGTGAGTTTGATCGTATGATTCCAACTAAGACTGGTTTATGAAATCATAATAAATGAAGATGGTAATTTTGCTTGTTTACGATGTATTGTAGCCTTTCAGTTTTCATTGATGAAATGAATTGATAGTCACACTTCATTCCTGTTATCATCCCACACACTGCTCTCAATCGGGATTCTTTTCTGTATCAAAAATAATATCCTGTCTAGGAAGAAAAGCGAAGGCTGCAGGAATATTGTTTAATACATATTGTGTTCAGTTTCAGACGACCTCCTCCTCTGACATAAATGCCATCCAATATTGTTCCAACATGCAGCTTACATCCTTACATCATCATACACCACACTGTACTGGGAAATATTGGCAAAGGCCTAAAGGTGAAATAGTAAATTTGTATTACGCCGCAGGTTTTGAAACAAGTCTCCTATTTGCGTAAATATTGATGATATTAATTGCAATATATAAGGTATTGTCTATTCTATAAGATTGGTTATACGTTATTTTGCCGACACATAAACTCACAAACATACATGCACACTCACCCTGAGTATTAACAGTACCAGTTTCCTCACTGAAGCAGTTCACTTAGTGGGCAGGAAACATCTCCAGATGTTTTTTCAGTGCACTCCGAGTAACATCTTTTGATGTTTTGCATCAACTGCAGCACTGGTCGGAGGAGACATGTGGTGGTACCTAGCGGTTGTTTAGGATACTAGGACATGGCCTGCTTACCTTCAGTCTAGAACGAACCATTAAAGTGAATATATGTGTGTGCAAGACTAGTAATCTAACCTTGTCCGATCATTTATTCCCCATAGTACATTTTGTTTGTATTTGTTTTGTTCATTTACTACAAAGCCTAACTCATTGTTAATATTTTCGGAGTAGCGAATTTTCCATCCGTACCATTATCATACCGGGTACCTATGTCGTATATAAACTAATATCAATCAGACAACATGTTATTCAAGGTAACTGAGGGAATGAGGTCATTTAGTGATGTTGAACAATAGTTATATCTGATGATTACATATGTTCGCGTGCAAGTTTTGCAATGTCTGTAAATAGTAGTATAACACTACCCAATCAAGCAGACAACAGGACAGACCTACAACAACAGTAATCCATCTTTCTACACCAGTTTCATTATATTCCACTGTGGTTCTGCCTCTGCAACACTGCAACATATCCCTCTCACCCTCTACCTATGGAGTGTTTCATAAACAAATTTACACACATTGTGTCCTTTACATGTTTTAATTTTTGGTGTCTGCCGGTCTCCTCGACCAGCCTTACACACACACTCCGTCGCCCACAATGTTCCACGGACACACGGGGGAAAATGGAGCAGCGTTTGTAGTTCTTTCCTGCCTGCAAATCAAAAGGGAAAAGCGACTGAAAGCAAAGGAGGAAGTTGATTATAACTGATATAGGAATGGAGGCAGCTTTTGCAGTGAATGGTTGAATATGGTTAAGTTGTGTAAATGGATAAAACAGACAAATGTATATATACAGGTATTATATATATATATATATAATATATATATATATATATATATATAAAGACTAGCAACCCTTCATCTTGTCTCAATATTCTAGGTGTATATTTTTCATCTAACCTTTCCTGGAAAGATTACATTACCACTCTTGCTAAAACAACTTCCAAAAGTTAGGTGGGCTCAACCGTCTCCGTGGGGTCTTCACCCCGCACAGCTTTTTTATTTGCATCAAGGCACAGTGCGCCACTATATTGAGTATAGTTCACATGTGTGGGGAGCTCCACCCATACCCCACTTCTCGAACGAGTAGAATCAAAAACATTTCACCTCATCAACTCACTTCCTCTTACTACATCTTTTTCCACTGGGAAACAACGATTTTTTCGACCCTAAATGACTTATTTCATACCGATTATATATTTTACTTTAAACATCGTCATTGTTCGAGGTGAATCGACAATGTCAAACAAATTGAATGAACGATCATTCGGAAATGGAAAACAGACACTTGGACCGACATTTATCACTTGAAATTGGCCACCTCCCACAAGAAATGGAATTGTTTGTACAATGCTCGAAATATTGCAGTTGTTTTCGACAAAATTCATTTGAAATTTCATAGAGAAAATTAACTATCTATCTATGTATCTATCTATTGCCTGACGCCGTGATCCCCGAAGGTGTGGCCACAAACGAACCGCCCCCATGCACCTCTGTCCCCAGTCAGTCAACGCCCCTCCTCCCAACCAGCACGCCTTCATTCATATACTTCCTCACTCCATCCTTCCATCTCTCCCTCGGTGCACCTCTCCCTCTCTGTCCCTCCACCTCGCTCTCGTACACCTTCTTAGTCATTCTCTCGCTTTCCATGAATTCCATATGGCAGAACCATCTCAAGTTGTTCCTTTTCACACTTTCCAGCACATCTACCTCCACACCACACCTCCTTCTTACTTCCTCATTCGTCTGTCTATCCCTCCATGTAACTCCGCACGCACTTCTCAAGTAACTCATTTCCACCGCTTTCAATCTTGGTCGAGTCTCTTCCCGAACGTCCATGCTTCGCTTCCGTAAGGTAGTGTCGGGATTACCACACTGTCATGCAAGGACTTCTTCACTTCCATACTGACCACCCTATTTCTTGTTACTGCTTTCAGCGTTCCTACAACCCTCTTCCCCTGTTGTACCCTCTCCCGCACTTCTTCATCCATAGTCCCATCTTTACTCAACACACTGCCCAGATACTTAAAAGAGCTGACTATCTCCATAGCCTGACCGTTCAAGTTCACCTCACACTCTGTGACTTCACCCCTTTCGAAGACCATAACCTTGCTCTTCCCCACATTTACCTTCAAATTCCGTTTTTCGCACACTGTTCCAACCTCATTTACCAGACCGTGCAACTCCCATTTATTATCGCTCATCAGAACTGTATCATCCGCAAACAGCAGTATAGGCAGCTTCCACTCATTTCCCTCCCTTTTCATCGATACACCAACATCCACTGCTCTTGATAGTATTTCTTTCATGACTCCATCCATATGCACAGTAAACAACCACGGGGACATCACACACCCCTGTTTCAAACCAACATTCAGGTCAAAGAACTCACTCTGCTCACTCTCCACACGTACTGCCGCCTTTGCACCCTCATACATGCTCTTCACTGCTTTCAGCAACTTGCCATCTACTCCGTATATTCTAAGTACATTCCACAAACCTTCTCTATCCACTCTGTCATAGGCCTTCTCCAAGTCCATAAAGGCAACATACACCTTTTGTTTCTTTTCCAGATATTTCTCCACAACACAATTCAGGGTAAAAATGTGATCTACACATCCTCTTCCCTTCCTATAACCTTCCTGCTCGTTGCCTATCCATTTCTCCGTTCTCACTCTCACTCTCTCAATCACTACCCTACTGTATACCTTCCCTACTACGCTTAGAAGACATATTCCTCGGTGGTTACCACACACTCCTCTTTCCCCTTTGCCCTTATATAGGGGGACTATTATGCCAGTCTTCCAGTCATCGGGTGCACTCCCCTTCTCCCATGCTAGTTTGCACATTTTCCATACCCATTCGATCACTATCTCACCACCATACGTCAACATTTCCCCACACACTCCATCTGTTCCTGGTGCTTTCCCCAACTTCACTCTTTTCATGGCTTCCCACACTTCTGACCTCCTGATTCCCACCTCCTCCCCACTACTTCTCCTCTTCTCCCTCCCATACCCCATCCAACTATGTTTGCTGGCTCTTCATTCCTTACAGTTAGCAACTCGTTGAAGTACTCCCTCCATCTTTCGACTCTCTCTTGCTTCTCAGCTATCATTTTCCCGTTCTTATCTTTCACATCCTTACTGTCCTTTGCTACCTTCCATAACTTTCTTGACTTCTTTCCAGAACAGTTTCTTACACTCCCTCCATTTTACACTCAGATTCCTTCCAAATTCCTCAAATTAACTATTTACGCCAATGATTTAGTATCGGGCAATGAAACAAGTTACTCTATTTCTTAGCACAGTCGGTTATTGTGATTGAGTTTCGTACTTCACACTTTGTTGTAGTTGGTTAATACGAATGAATCGAGGTGATGTTAGGGCGAGTTATAGTCAAAATTAGTCACTTCACCTTCACCTCAACAATTAGGGGAGGTGTGGTGGAGTGGTCATGCCACTGGATTGGTAATCCAATGGACCCGGGTTCAAATCCCGATATGTCAATGGGAAGATATTATTGGGATTGAATTTGTGCTGTACCTAGTATCAGTGCATTACCACAAAGCCCACCGAAATGCCAAAAAAAAATACCCTCATTGTTCCCTGATTAAATAACACTGTATGAATATTCCCATATTCAAAATATGTTACAGGGGGACAATGCCTAGTGAGTTCACTGCTCAATAGGTGGCATTCTGAGAGTGAGGGTCTGAGTCTGGAGGGTGAGACGGTGAAGCACTTGAGCGAAGCAACCGGCTGCTTCAGAGATGGAGCTGCTTCGAGCCATGATGGATGCTTCACATATCTCACTCCCCAGACTGGAACAAGACCTCATGGGCTTCACCGTGTTGAGCGGTGGAATGTACAGGCTCTCAGCCTATGCCCGAGAGGGAGTAGTTGGGAAAAAAAAAAAAAAAAAAAAAAAAAAAAAAAAAAAAAAAAAAAAATGTTTTGGAATAGGATAGGCTGCGCTTGGTGGACAGTTACACGGGAGGAAATGCCTACGTGGCTTTAACTACACCGCTGGGAATCAAGAGCACCATAACCTGGGGTTTAATTAAGAAATATATCGCGGCTAGTTAAGTCGTTATACCTCGAAGAGGGGTGACCCGCCCGAGAAAGGCACTTCACCATAGGTTTTTGTCTTTATCCAATTCGTATTTATACTAGTTATAGCTATTCAGCATGGAGCCTTCTCTAACAAGAATAACTATTTCCCTCTTAACACATCATCATTTTATTTATAAACAAAAGTCTAGTATCTTTTCTCTTTAGTTTGTCCTATAAGGACACATCAATTATTATGGGACCACTGGGTTAGTCACGCATTTTCTCTCTTTCTTTAAGTCTGGTTCGGGCCCAATATGGGTCCTTTAAATATATATTTATTGTATTCTCCTAGGTGTGTGCTGGAACAATTTCACCACCTCAGAGCTGGCCAATAGCTCTTCTGGAAATTCTCGCTCCCGTCTACTATCTGTCGTCCCTCTTGAATCGCTTGGCTGTAAGTATGCAAGCCAGCGATGTGACGACAGGCGGCCGGATACTGAAGGTGTATCCACCTAGTAGGTGAGAGCGATGCTAGGCCTGAGGAGGTCTTTACTGGAACATTTGGTGAGGGCTGGGTGGCTGGAATAAGTGGTTCCGAGTTCCCTTTGGTGCCCAAGCGAGAGAGAGGAAGTGGGTTGCGAGAAACTCCCCAGTGGGTTCCGAGAGGTGAATGACCCCTGCCGCCTCACCCACCCCCTTAATATAGTCACGTCTCCCGCTCTCCGGCACTGTGATTGGCTGAGCCGGCCGCTCGGCCACCCGCGCGTCTTGAATTCTCTCTCTTTTTGCCTCCACTCTTTTCTCTTCATAATATGTTCCTGGAAGCTGGTTGCAAATGTCTTTTAGTGGCTTACGGGAGTATAGGGCTGGCACTGATGTATTAGACCCATTGCAACCAGAGGAAATGGCCGGTGAAGAGAGCGAGAGCGAGTTTAAAGGTGTGGCGGTACACGTAGCCGTCCGATCCGAAAATGGAGGCTTCTGATTGGTCGGCCGGGAAGGCGTGGCATGTTTATGTCGTGAGCCCGAAGTGTCAAACTCAGCTGATGAAGAGAGAAGGTAAAAGGGGGCGCGCTGATTGGTGGATAGCCTTTTTACTTTATATACAGTTCAGTAAACCTATCATCATTGGGGGGGGGGATAATATTTTTGAAATTTGTAATTTAAAGAAGACAATTATCTGAACAGCCCATCTCTCCGTCGCTGGAGAAGCTAATAAATCTGGCCCGGTAATCTGAAACCCGTCCCTATAATGGTCACTGCAGAAGATGTAGGTACGATAAAAGTCCAGATGAACGTTGCTGGAAGCCTCCCTCGATTTATTGAGCTGCCAGAGTTCGGGAAATGACTGATGCTTTCGCCTTCTTTTAAGTACCTGTACTTGATATGTATAAATTACCCTGATATATGAATACGGTGAGGTGTATGCAGTAATAATCCTCTTATTCAAGGGACTAGTCTGAGGACAGAAGGATACACAATCTAAGCATAACACTTTTTAAAATTGTGGTAAATACTGTGTCAACGTGTATTTTTCTTCACTTTTCCTTCTGTCGCTCAAAATTTCTCTTCAACCATACAATTTTGCCAAACCATAAATTGTTGGAGCATTATTGTCGTTTTTCCCAATTTGAAGAAGGAATAGGAAAATATGTAGGGATACAAAGATTGAAGAGGAAACATGTATGTATTGGAAGGAGAAACATGTTTGTCATTCTGATGTTAAACTGCTTCTTAAACCACCACAAATTTGTGTTTGTCAAATGAATGACCCATTTTTCTTAGCGGAGTGTGACCGTAGGTGAGGCCGTCCGTTTGGTTCGTGAGTACGTGTGGATCTTGAAGTCAGTCCACAAGTGAGTCTCACATATACCTAAAACATATTAGGTAAGGTATGTTGGGGGTGAGGTAATGTTACAATGGAGGTAGACTATACAATATTAGGTAAGGTATGTTGGTGGTGAGGTAATGTTACAATGGAGGTAGACTATACAATATTAGGTAAGGTATGTTGGTGGTGAGGTAATGTTACAATGGAGGTGGACTATACAATATTAGGTAAGGTATGTTGGTGGTGAGGTAATGTTACAATGGAGGTAGACTATACAATATTAGGTAATGTATGTTGGTGGTGAGGTAATGTTACAATGGAGGTAGACTATACAATATTAAGTAAGGTATGTTGGTGGTGAGGTAATGTACTATACAGTTTCCAAGAAATAAAACTAGAAAGGAGACTGTAGAGAGCTGACTGTATTTAGTATACCCATCATAGCAGGTTAACATATAGTATTTCTAAATATAAAGGGCTTTATCAACAATATATATATATATATATATATATATATGCTGTATATATATATATCGGTTATGCATAAGTAAAACATGTATAAACTCACATTTGTGTCGATTTTCAATATCTTGTCCAAGATTATGTCCTGGCAAATGTAAATTCAACATAATATTTATCAAGGTTCTTGTCGATGTTAGAAATATATATAACAATAATACTGATATAGACTATAACATTCATTGCTACGGTCCGCGTTCACATGTAAATCGTCTGCGTGTGTGTGTGTATTTTTGTTTTGTTTTTCTATGTGAGTGAGGGAGACAAACGGCAGAACTGCCTCTAGCGAGTGCCTCTCCTAGAGTTCAAAGAGAGACAGGGCCAAAATCAAGGGACGTTCGAGCCAAAATTCATGGACACACTGAGTTTGAAGCAATTTAAGTCATAGGAAGTGGGAAAGACTGATTCTGGGAGAGAGTTCCAGAGCTCAGCTGTTGAATAGAAAAAAGACAAAGTAATATTTCACTCTTGGGTTGGAGAGTTGCAGAGAGTAGGGGTGGGATTGTGTCGCAAGACAGGTACCACGTACCCTACGTAGAGGAGGTGGTATACACTGGGAGAGCTCTGAGGAATGCTGATTATTGTAGTAGAAATAGAATAGCGAGATTGCAGAGAGTTGGTGAGTGGACGGGAGTTAATGATACAAAAGGCTCTCATTATTGTAGTAGAAATAGAATAGCGAGATTGCAGAGAGTTGGTGAGTGGACGGGAGTTAATGATACAAAAGGCTCTCCTTTCTACTTTGTCTGGGAGTGCGGTGTGAAAGGATCTTCCCCACACATATGAACAGTACTTAATACAAGGACGCACTGTGTCCCTGTACAGAGCAAGAAGCTGTGCAGTGGTAAATAACCACTTGAGGCGGTTGAGCACACGTACCTAGCTCCTGGGAGGCTGCCTTAGCAAAACTGGCAATATGATCCTTCCAAGTGAGAGCAGCGTGAATGTGTGTGTGTGTGTGTGTGTAGCGATGTGGAATGAGTTGTGTTACACATTATATTAACACAGGCAGTTTTGCCTCTTGTCTCTCTCGTCCACATAGAAAAAAAAAATGAAAACAAAAACATTACAGTCCCCTCCCCACAATAATCTTTAATGGGATCGTGAAATTGGCCCAAATTGCCTCGATCTTGACGAGGCGAGATATAAGACCACAGTTTTATATTTATTATATGTGTTATGTGTGTCTTAATTTGAGTGCGTATGTTTCCAAAATGAGTTGTCTACAGTCAATGTCAATATCTGCTCTAATATTCAGTAGGTTATATATATATATATATATATTTGTATCTATTGTGTGTCAAGTTAGAATGTATTATGTATATGTTACTTTGATTGCAAATTGCACGGGACATTGCACAAGACCGTTATACAGAGTGTAAAATATATAAACAAAATAATCACTAAATATTTATGATTTTAATAAATTAAAAATTTAAGCATTTGTTATGACTTACACATGTGCACTGAAAAGTAATGTATGATTTATGAAATTAAACAAATGGAAGACGTATCCTTAAAATAAGAGGATTGTAATTTGTTCATCTGTAGACATGTATATTTGTTTTAAACACTATTAATGTTCATGCTCAACTTAAGGACTACCTTCTTTGTGCTACTAGAGGAGTCAATAAAACATATTATATACAGTAACGTGTGTATAGATGGAGTCACTGGTGCAGCATCAAGGGGAGTCTGGAGGAGTCAATAAAACATATTATATACAGTAACGTGTGTATAGATGGAGTCACTGGTGCAGCATCAAGGGGAGTCTGGAGGAGTCAATAAAACATGTTATATACAGTAACGTGTGTATAGATGGAGTCACTGGTGCAGCATCAAGGGGAGTCTGGAGGAGTCAATAAAACATATTATATACAGTAACGTGTGTATAGATGGAGTCACTGGTGCAGCATCAAGGGGAGTCTGGAGGAGTCAATAAAACATATTATATACAGTAACGTGTGTATAGATGGAGTCACTGGTGCAGCATCAAGGGGAGTCTGGAGGAGTCAATAAAACATATTATATACAGTAACGTGTGTATAGATGGAGTCACTGGTGCAGCATCAAGGGGAGTCTGGAGGAGTCAATAAAACATATTATATACAGTAACGTGTGTATAGATGGAGTCACTGGTGCAGCATCAAGGGGAGTCTGGAGGAGTCAATAAAACATATTATATACAGTAACGTGTGTATAGATGGAGTCACTGGTGCAGCATCAAGGGGAGTCTGGAGGAGTCAATAAAACATATTATATACAGTAACGTGTGTATAGATGGAGTCACTGGTGCAGCATCAAGGGGAGTCTGGAGGAGTCAATAAAACATATTATATACAGTAACGTGTGTATAGATGGAGTCACTGGTGCAGCATCAAGGGGAGTCTGGAGGAGTCAATAAAACATATTATATACAGTAACGTGTGTATAGATGGAGTCACTGGTGCAGCATCAAGGGGAGTCTGGAGGAGTCAATAAAACATATTATATACAGTAACGTGTGTATAGATGGAGTCACTGGTGCAGCATCAAGGGGAGTCTGGAGGAGTCAATAAAACATATTATATACAGTAACGTGTGTATAGATGGAGTCACTGGTGCAGCATCAAGGGGAGTCTGGAGGAGTCAATAAAACATATTATATACAGTAACGTGTGTATAGATGGAGTCACTGGTGCAGCATCAAGGGGAGTCTGGAGGAGTCAATAAAACATATTATATACAGTAACGTGTGTATAGATGGAGTCACTGGTGCAGCATCAAGGGGAGTCTGGAGGAGTCAATAAAACATGTTATATACAGTAACGTGTGTATAGATGGAGTCACTGGTGCAGCATCAAGGGGAGTCTGGAGGAGTCAATAAAACATGTTATATACAGTAACGTGTGTATAGATGGAGTCACTGGTGCAGCATCAAGGGGAGTCTGGAGGAGTCAATAAAACATGTTATATACAGTAACGTGTGTATAGATGGAGTCACTGGTGCAGCATCAAGGGGAGTCTGGAGGAGTCAATAAAACATGTTATATACAGTAATGTGTGTATAGATGGAGTCACTGGTGCAGCATCAAGGGGAGTCTGGAGGAGTCAATAAAACATGTTATATACAGTAACGTGTGTATAGATGGAGTCACTGGTGCAGCATCAAGGGGAGTCTGGAGGAGTCAATAAAACATGTTATATACAGTAACGTGTGTATAGATGGAGTCACTGGTGCAGCATCAAGGGGAGTCTGGAGGAGTCAATAAAACATGTTATATACAGTAACGTGTGTATAGATGGAGTCACTGGTGCAGCATCAAGGGGAGTCTGGAGGAGTCGATACAACATGTTATATACAATAATTGGCGCCTTCACAGTAGCCGGATATCCGACATGTTGTATCCGATTAGTGTGTTGGATGTCTTTATATGGGACACTGTGAACAATTACAAAATAGTGTCATGACCCATGAATGTTATATAATCATTATTGTCTCTACCGGTTGATCTTGGAAGGAGTCGTTATGCAAATATATATTTGTAATGAACTTAACAAGCCTAATTACAAACCCTGTATCACATAACTCCAACAAAATATCTTAATGTGTGAAGGCGTGTATTCCCCTATTTGCGAACAAATACTGTTTTTACGAATAAAACGCACCCAAAAGAAAGCTACTGCTAGAACCCAATATTAGAACACTGTGAGAATGTATTTAAGTTTGAAAGGGGAGCTATAATTGTAAATATTTTGTAAACCAATTAGTTGAGATATATAGTGTATAGTGTAAAAAGGTGGAATAATAAGATAACCCTGGGTTATAATAGGAGGAAAGATGTTTGGTAGTTATTTGGGAGGAAAATGTTATATTACATTAGCAGTGACAGTCAATTACAGAAATGTAGGGCAGTAGTCAGGAAGATATGGGGTAATACATATATATTTATATTTTGTTTTAGACGCGATGGTGGGGAAATTGAATAGAATCTGACATTTTGAACAGACAGGCCAGTAGAGTATACTGACAGGTTAATTATATAATGCGTAGTGCTCTTCTAAATAACAATTCAATGGATATACCAGTTGAGTTTGCATGCTGGCCATGTGTATTAAACTCTTCTTAGTTACTCTACTTACCAAATTGTTATTTTGTAATGGAAATTTACGTGCAGAGTGAGTAGATAGGATGGTGAAACAATAAATTATTAGAACCGTTAATTATATAATGCGTAGTGCTCTTCTAAATAACATTTCAATGGATATACCAGTTGAGTTTGCATGCTGGCCATGTGTATTAAACTCTTCTTAGTTACTCTACTTACCAAATTGTAATTTTGTAATGGAAATTTCCGTGCTGAGTGAGTACATAGGATGGTGAAACAATAAATTATTAGGGTTCCATGTCATCTCAACCAGTAGACCATTTCAACCAGTAGCTCTCAACCAGTGCCAAATTAACCCAGACCAACCAAACCAGTGCCAAAATATAGTACTAACCTAACCTAACCGTATTGGTTGATTTGGTACTGGTTGAGAGCTACTGGTTGAAATGGTCTACTGGTTGAGTTGACCGGTCACCAATAATTAAAGCGGTATGGTTACCCTCCCTGGGGTTAAGGGGGCCTCCATCTTATGGTGGAGGGAAAAAAGAATATGCCCCACGCGTCCTACTGCGTGTGTGTCGTACAAGGCGACTAATAGGGGGAATGGGGGTAGATTGTAGGCACCAATCGAACAGGGATATACCCAGAGAGGCTGTAAGCATTTGATAAGGAATCGCTGGAACTCCTGTTTCATTTGCTTGGCCTCTCTTACTGATTCCCTTTGTGCCTCACTTACACTCAGAGTAGTCCAGCATGCTCTCACAAACACCTCCATCTCCTATTTACTTCACTACACTTAACATGCACCACACTTCCTCATTCAAAATTAGTTAACAAACTAATGAACACAGGCCCAGCCTTGGAGTTCCCAAGGGGAGGGGGGGGGGGGGCATAAATACTCCCACACATGCCCGACCTTCCCCTGACGACCCCTCTAAATGCTCTGGACCACGGCCTGTCACTCTTACTATCAACGTTTGCAATATTCGCGGCCTTTCCTCTAATTTTCACTCTGTCCAACACCATCTCTCCTCCTCCAAACCTGATCTTGTTTTCCTCACCGAAACCCAGGTATCTGAAACAACTTCCAGCAGCCCCTTCTCTGTATCCTCCTACTTTCTCTATCCTAGTTTCAAAGCCAAGGCGGATGTTGTGCATACGTGCACAACAAACTGACTTGTTCTCGTGTTCCCGATTTCGATTCCTCTGAATTCTCAACTTTATGGCTCAAACTATCCTGTCATTCTCATACTAAATATTTCTGTGCTGTTTATCTTTCCCCTAACTCTACCAACTTTCCCAAATGCTTCGACTATCTAAACTCTAAAGTGGAACACATTCTATCTATCTCTCCCTTCTCTGTAATCTCCATCTTAGGAGATTTCAACGTTCACCACCGCCAATGGCTCTCGTCTCACTCTACTGACCAACCTAGTGAACAAGCCTACGTCTTTTCTATCATAAATGACCTAGAGCAACCCACACGTATTCCGGATCGCTTCGGAGATCGGCCCAACATTCTTGACTTATTTCTGACTTCTAACCCTTCCTCTTATACTGTCAATCTTATCTCTCCTTTGGGCTCCTCCGACCATAAACTTATCTCCGTCACCTGTCCTATCTCTTCAGTACGGCCATCCGTTCCTCCCAGCCGGCGGCGCTTGTGGCACTTTGGCGCTGCCGACTGAGAGGCTCTCCGGCAGTACTTCTTTGATTTCCCATGGAATGACTTCTGCTTCCGTGGCCGAGGACACTTGGAGAGTGCTGAACGCATTACCGAGGTAATCCTCTCGGGCATGGGAGCGTACATTCCATTGTCTTTCTCTCAGTCTAATGCAAAAAAATCTTGGTTTACTCACGCTTGTTCTACTGTTATCCACAACAAGAAAGAAGCATTCAAACGGTACCGACCCCTTAAAACTCAAGAATTTCATTCTTCCTATGTTACTGCCCGGAATCAAGCCAAATCTGTTCTTAGACTTGCCAAGCACTCTTTCATCAATAATAAATGCACTGAACTATCCAACTCTAGCTCTTCCCAAGCTTTCTGGCATCTAGCCAAAAACCTCTCCAACAACTTTTCTTCCTCGTCTTTCCCTTCCCTTTTCCACTTTGATGGCACAACCATCACTTCTTCCTCTGACAAAGCTGAACTCTTTGCTCAAACTTTTGCCAGAAATTCTACCTTGGATGATTCCAGTGGTATTCCTCCCTCTCCACCCCCCTCTCTCCTACTTATACCTAATATCCTAATCTCTTCTAAATATGTACTTTCTACCCTCTTTGGGCTTAATTCTAAGAAGGCGTATGGTCCTGACAGTGTTCTTCCTGTTGTTCTTAACCCGTCCAGCCCCAGCTAGTTTTGTAATGTTTGTTCACCAGAACCCGGCCGGTTTTCAAAAAATGGTTTTATTCCAGAAACAATAGCGAATGGGTTAGAAATGAAGGAAAAACCACGAAAAACCGCTCAAAAAATGGTCCTACAGAGCCCCGAAAACGTATTTTACAAGAGTAAAAAATTGAAGGCAATTACCCCAAAAAACAAGGTTATTGCACGCTCATGCGCACGCACGTGGACTTTGAGAGTTTTCAACCATCGGCACGGGTGCGTGGGATACGTACACAGTTCCCATACAAATCTGAGCCCTCTTGAGTGGCTACACCTGAGTTTACGGTCGGCGCAATTAGGGTGACGCGCCAGGCGCGTCTCTGGGGCTGTGCGTTACATACATCGCCGACGCGCCAGGTGCGTCGCTGGGGCTGTACGGGTTAAAAACTGTGCTTCCGTGCTGACCCCCTGCCTAGGCAAACTCTTTCGTCTCTGTCTCTCCTCTAACGTCTTTCCTTCTTGCTGGAAGCTTTCTCTTATTCAACCTGTCCCAAAGAAGGGTAACCGCTCTCAACCCTCCATCTATCGTCCAATTGCTCTCATCACTTGTATCTCTAAAGTTTTTGAAACTAATCTTTCTTCCAAATTTCTTAAGCATTTCTCTTTTCATAATCTGCTCTCAGATCGCCAGTATGGCTTCCTTAAGGGTCGCTCTACTGGTGATCTTTTTCATGTCTTACTAACTCTTGGTCATCCAACTTTCGGGACTTCGGTGAGACTTTTTCTGTTGCACTAGACATATAGAAGGCCTTCGATAGAGTTTGGCACAAATCTTTAATTTTCAAACTGCCCTCCTTCGGTTTCTGTCCCTCTATCTGTGCCTTTTGTCTCTAATTTCCTTTCCGGCCGTTCCATAGCTGCGGTTGTGGATGGCCATCGCTCATATCCTCATCCTATCAACTCCGGTGTTCCTCAGGGTTCTGTTCTATCTCCTATTCTCTTTCTAATTTTCATAAATGATCTTCTCAACTGTACATCCAGTCCCATCCATTCATATGCAGACGACTCTACCTTACACCACTGAATTAGTTATTCAGAACGCTCCAGCCAGCAGTCCCTCGAAAAAAATCGTAATGAAGCCATAAAATACTTATCTTCTGATCTAGCTACTATTTCCAATTGGGGTAGAAAAGACCTTGTTGCATTTAATGCTTTCAAAACTCAATGTATCCATCTTACCCGTCAGGAACCTTCAGAGGACTATCCCTTATTTTTCAACAATACAAAAATCAACCCTTCATCTTCTCTCAATGTTTTCGGTGTCTCTTTTTCTTCTGCTCTAACTTGGAAAGACCATATTACCAGTCTCGCTATGGCAGCCTTCCAGAAGCTGGGTGTGCTCAACCGTCTCAAGGGGTTCTTTACCCCTGTGCAGCTTCTTGCTCCGTACAGGGGCATAGTGCGTCCTTGTATTGAGTATTGTTCACATGTGTGGGGAGGATCCTCTCACACCGCACTCCTAGATAAAGTAGAAAGGAAAGCCTTTTGTATCATCAACTCCCGTCCACTCACCAACTCTCTGTAATCTCTCTCTCTTCGCCGCAATATTGCATCTCTCTCGCTATTCTATCGCTACTACAATAATCAGTGTTCCTCGGAGCTTTCCACGTGTATACCACCTCCTCTACGTAGGGTATGTAGTACCCGCCTTGCAACACAATCCCACCCCAACTCTGTGCAACTCTCCAACCCAAGAGTGAAATTCTCAGACTTTCTTCAATTCAACTGCGGAGCTCTGGAACTCTCTCCCAGAATCAGTCTTTCCCTCTTCCTATGACTTAAATTGCTTCAAACTCTGTGTGTCCAGCCATTTTAGCTTGAACGTCCCTTGATTTCGGCCCTGTCACTCTTTGAAATCTGGGGGAGGCACTCACTGCAGGCAGTTATGCCTTTTGTCTCCCTTATTCACAAAGAAAACAAAAATTGAGGACACTGTGAAGAGGTTGTACAGCATTGGTTTAATGTTTATCAATCAAACACAATGCTTGTAGAAGAGGCTGGGTAGTGAAATTATTTAACATGGAAGAGGCTGGAAAAAGGGTCGGATGTGGAGGGTCTGAACACTGTTTTTACTGTCATCCATAATACTTATGTGATGTCTGGCATGTTGTCAAACAGGGTTGCTAACTGTGACGAGTGCAGGACAAAGCTTTTGGGACCCCTGCAACTTGAATGGTGATGGACCTCCATGACAAACTCCTGACTTACGGGGTGGTCATGGCAGTGTAAACGAATCACGATCCAATCTCCGATTGGGACAGAGAAAATCTTGTTACTTTCAACACTTCCAAAATCCAATTTCTCCTATTACCATCACCATCTTCCACATGACTTTCCTATATTGTTCAGCAAATCACAAATCAACCCTCTATCTTCACTCAGGATTCTTGGTGTTTCTTTTTCTCCTGACCTTACTTGCTTCACCAACTTCCCAGAAGTTAGGTATGTTTAACCGTCTCTGTGGATTCTTGACCCCTGCAAAGTTTATTGCTTTGTATCGGGGTAAAGTGCACCCATGTATTGAGTATTGCTCGCATATGTGGGGAGGTTCCATCCATATGGCACTTCTCGAAAGGGTAGAGTCAAAAGCATTTTGTCTCATCAACTCTCATCCTCTTACTAAATCCCTATAATCTCTCTCTGCACACTGCAATTTTGCATCTCTCTCACTCTATCTTACAATAACCAGTGTTTTTTTTTTAAAGGGGTGCAGTCACAGAGTGTGAAGTGAGGTTGAATGGTCATGCTATGGAAAATTTCAGCTCATTTATATATTTTGGCAGTGTGATGTGTAAAATGGGAGTATATGGAGGATGAAGTGTGAGAGAGGGTGCAATAGGGGATGAGGGTTGTAGGAACACTGCAAATCAGTGGCAAGGAATAGGGTGGTCAGCATGGAAGTAAAGAAGTCATTGCATGCTATTGTGGTAATCCCGACATTGATGTACGGAGTGAAGCATGGACGTTGTTAGAAAGGCACAAATCAAAAGTGAGAGGGGTGGAATCGAGTTACTTGAGAAGTGCATGTGGAGTTACATGGAGGGATAGACTGGCGAATGAAGAAGTAAGAGAGCCGTGTGATGTGGATGTATATTTGCTGGAAAGTATGAAAAGGAACACCTTGAGGTGGTTCGGCCATGTGGAATGTATCGGAAGCAAGATAATTACTAAAAGAGTGTACGAGAGTAAGGTGGAAGGACAGAGAGGGAGAGGATCATTCTGTCTGGCAATAGATAGATATTCAGATTTTTCTCAGTGTATACCTTCTCCTTTTCGGAAAGTGGGGAGCACCCACTATACAACACACTCCCACCACTTTTCTGTCCAACTTTCCAACGCAAAGAAGAAAGTAAGCTTTTGAACTCTTCCTCTATCTGTCTTTCCTTCATCCTATGACTGTTTCAAGCTCTGTGTGTCCAGGCATTTTCACTCTAAAGTACTGTACATGAAAAATATGTGTCACAATATACAGTATATAAACCTATTGTCGCCACTGACAATTATTGTGTATGATGGTGTGAAGTGAATGGATGTTGTAAAAACATATTCACATTTACCCATCAAAATATATATATTTTTTGTTATGGGTTTTGTTACAGGCATATTGACCTAGCTCCATTGTGGCAGGGTATGCGTCTTCGGACGCACACACGGCTTGCTCACCAGCTCCCTCTGACCCAGACTCCGGTTGATTTGATTGGGGACGGTCATGGTCCGGGTGACCCTGTCGTGGCACCTGATCACTCGTTGAGAGCTGCGAACAAGGCAGGTGTGTCTCAACGGAGGGTCTATGTGCCTCGGTGGCTTACTGCTGCTAGGGCGGATGTGGCTGTGGATAGAGATTCCTCCAAACGTTGTGACGCTAGATTATCATCAGCATCCTCTCGATTGGTTAGACCGGGACCCGCTCCTGGGAAGAAGGGCTTTAAAACCCTTCCCAGCGAAAGTCCTACATAGGTATTTGTGCTTTTAATCTTATATATGTTTAATTTTTAATTAGTAACACCTTATGGCTACAACAATTTGTCTTCAATGGAATTGTCGTGGTGTATTGGCAAACTGGGAAGAATTACAATTACTTCTCTCAGATCTGAATCCATTGTGTGTCTGTCTTCAGGAGAAAATGGTGGGGCTTCGACCGTTGCGTTCACCTAAGGGTTATCAGTCTTCCATTCCGCTCCTCCCCTGGCTGGTGGTCATAATGGTGGGTGTGCCATTTTATGTCGTTCCGATGTTCCATTCACCTCCTTTGCTATACAGTCTCCCCTTCAGGTTGTAGCAGTACAGATGCACCTTGAAAGGTGTTTTACCATCTGTTGCCTGTACCTCTCACCTCCAGTCCCAATATTGCGATCTGATTTAGAGACCATTATCTGACAACTTCAGACTCCTTTAATTTTACTTGGCGATCTTAATGGTCTGATTCAGTTTACAATCCTCGGGGTGAGCTTCTGGCCTCCTTGGTTGGTGATCTGGATTTGGTTGTCTTGAACGATGGGAGACCAACCCATTTCCACGTTCAGACTGGCACTTTTTCTGTTCTTGAACTCACCATTACTTCTCCTGACTGTGCTCTTGATTTTTCCTGGGACGTTTTGGATGATCTGCATGGTAATGACCATTATCCAGTGTTGGTCCAGTCCTCTCACTTTGCTCCAACTACCCGTTTGCCTCGCTGGTGTCTGGGTAGGGCTGACTGGCCTCTTTTTGAACAACTCTGCGAGTTTGATTTGACTGTATATGATTTCCCAGCTATTGATGATGCACAACATTATTTTACTACGACTATGATTAAAGCGGGGCTCTGTTCCATTCCACGGTCTTCGGGTGAATATTCCCGGAGACCTGTGCCGTGGTGGACTGCAGCCTACTCTTATGCTCGTTTTTTTTTTAAAGCCGCATCTCGTCGATACCATGCAAACCGAGAGGTTCTCTTTCTTAAAGTTCAATTTCGCAAAATGCGTGCTCGCTATCGATGGGTTCTGAAAGATGCTCGCCGAAGCTCGTAGAGGTCCTATGTTTCTATGATTACTTGTTCCACTCCTTTGCCTATGGTGTGGAAGAGAATACGCAAGATATCTGGAAAGTTTGACACCTTCCTCTCCACCAGTGTTGAGGATCCAAGGTAACCTGGTGTCTGCACCTGGTGATGTAGCCTCTGCCCTAGCTAATCATTTTTGCAAGGTCTCCCCAGAGGGATGATGCCAAACCTTGTGCAAGTGCCCGATGTAGCAAAGAGAGACAGGGTCTTAATTTCCGGTCTCATGGCGGAGAAACTTATAATGTTGACTTCAGTATTCGTGAGTTGCGTGCAGCCCTCTCGGAGTGTGGTGACACTGCTCTTGGTCCTGACAACATCCCATATGCCATACTTCGTCATCTCCCGACTACATCCTTGGTGTTTTTATTAGACTAGTTTAATAGGATTTGGGGTGAAGGTACTCTACCTGCAAGCTGGAAGTTGGGCATTGTCCTTCCTATGCCTAAGCCTGGAGAGGATCATTGCAATTTTTCTAATTACCGCACAATTTGTTTAACGTCGTGTGTATGCAAATTGTTTGAAAAAATTATCAATGTCAGACTTGAGTGGTGTATGGAGAAGGGCAGCCATCTCTCCCCTTCTCAGAGTGGCTTCCGCAAACTACGGTGTTCTTCTGACAACCTTATCCGATTTGAATCTTCAATCTGTGAAGCTTTTGCCTCTAAGCAACATCTTTTGGCTGTGTTTTTTTACCTCGAGAAGGCTTTTGACACAGCCTGGCGACATGGAATTCTACGGCAACTTCATGCCTTTGGATTACGTGGTCGCCTGTCGGGTTTGCTTAGAGACTTCTTGACTAATCGTGTGTTTCGGGTCCGTGTGGATTCTTCCCTTCTGCGCCACTGTGCCAGAGGAGGGTGTCGCCCAGGGTAGTGTCCGAAGTGGATTTTTGTTTGAGGAGGCCGTCAACAGTATTTTCGACGCTGTGCCTGCTGGGGTTTCCTCGTCCTTATATGTAGATGATTTGGCTATCTGGTTTTCTGGTTCCCGCATGACTGCTATGGAGAAACGTATGCAACTTGCGTTGGACAGGATTTCTGCGTGGGCTGATTCCAAGGGCATTAGGTTTTCCCCATCAAAAACTGTGGCTATGCACTTTTGCAGAATAAGGGGGGCCACCCAGACCCTGATCTAATGATCTGTGGCAGGAGACTCGGTTGTGTGGCAGAGATAAAGTACTTGGGTCTCACGATTAATTGCCGTTTGACTAGTGTTCCGGACTTGACAAATCTGAAGGCATCGTGTATGAAGGCTTTGAATCTGTTAAGGATTCTGTCACACACCTCTTGGGATGCTGATCGCAGAACACTAATGCATTTGTTTCAGGCATTTGTCGCATCCAAACTGTCGTATGGCTGTGAAGTCTACTCCTCTGCCACAGACTCCAGACTTAAGACTCTAGATGCTGTTCATCATGCTGGTCTCCGTCTTGCAACTGCAGCTTTTCGGTTGTTTCCGATTCCCAGCTTGCTGGTGGAGGCTGGTGTACCTCCCTTAGATTTACTGCGTCAATCTGTGGTTGTCCGCTGTTGGTTTCGGATTCGGCACCTTCCAGACTCTTGTTTGTACCCGTGTCTCGGGTCAATCTTTGTTTTCATATTATGGTCAGCATCCTCGAATGCCTCATCCTTTTGGCTATAGAGTTCGTGAAGTAATGAAGGAGCTTAATCTGTCGACTGCTCCTGTGAGTCCCGTGCAAATTCCAAGGATTGCACCCTGGGTCTTGCCTGAACTGTCATTCTGCATTTTTTTTGCAGGATCGAAGGATTCAGTCACTCCTCAGTCTCTTCTTCATTTGTTTTTGGAACATTCTTCTATTCATAATAGTTCTGTGCCTGTGTATACTGATGGCTCTAAATCTGCCTCCGGAGTTGGTTTTGGTGTTGTGTTCCCTGACTTCAGCCGTGGAGGTAGTCTTCCTTTAGCTGCCTCAGTTTTTACTGCAGAATTGTCTGCTATCATTATAGCTCTGAAATTGGTGTTTGCTCACCGAAACAATAATTTTACCATTTTTAGTGATTTTCAAGGGGCTCTCATGGCTCTTGAATCTTTTAATTCTTCCCATCCTATAGATTTAGCGATTTTAGAGTGGCTGTTTCTCATTCATTGTCGAGCGAAAAGAGTGGATTTTTGTTGGGTCCCTGCACATGTTGGTGTCAAGGGTAATGAAAGGGTGGATGGTTTGGCAAAAGCTGCAGCTTTGAGACTTTCGAATGTAAATTACCCTCTGCCTGCTTCAGATCTGCGTACTCCTCTCATGTTTGCTGTTCGTGCTTGTTGGCAGGCACGGTGGGATTGGGTTACTGTTTATAAGCTCAGGGAAGTTAACAAATTAGTCTCGCCAAGAGCTTGCCCTACTATTCCTCGCAAATTGGAAACTGCTTCGGCTCGCCTACGCATTGGACATACCAGGCTCACACGAGTTCATTATGTGTGGAGGTGTACCGCCATTCTGTGATGACTGTCTAGTTCGCCTTACTGTCAGGCACTTGCTGGTTGAGTGTCCCTGTTTGGTCGAATTACGTCGGAGGTTGCTTTTGCGGCACCGGAAGGCAGATGGTACTTACTGTCTCTCTTCGGTGCTTGGAGAGGAGGCTGGTTCCCCTGGAGACGAAGTGTTTATATTTTTGAAAAAGGATGGCCTCTTTCAGTTTTTATGATTGCAATGATTTTACTTTGATATCTAATTTTACACATGTTGTTTTACGATTTTAGTTTTCTGCAAATATGTTAGCTTGTTCGGAGCCATATGACCTTGTTGTTGCAGTGCCAAGATTTCTATTAATAAATTCAATTCAATTCCACTTCCTCGTCTACCCCCTCTTCTGTCCCGAGACCTGATACAAACTTTACTCCATCCTCCTCCTCTTCCCATTCCCTCTCCCCCACTGACTGTTTAAGCTCTTCCAATCTATCTCTCTCCTCGTCATACCACTGGCAGTCTGTCACTATATGTTCTATCGTCTCCTCCACTCTCATCCCTCCCACCACACACTTCAGACACTCTTTCACTCCCCCATTCCACCTCCATGTTTTTCTATTCTTTTCCAATGCCCCTGCCCTAGCCTTTAAGACCAGTTCAGCTCCCCAACTTCCGTCATAGAACTCCTCTTTTCTCGGTCTCCCCTTGCTTCTATATCTTACTTGTGCATGTTCCCAAGCAGTAGGGAACACTCCTGTAACGATAAAGGTATTAGCTCTCTCAGGCTGCAAACCGCGATGCGCATATTTGTGAAGGGTGTCCCTAAACGCGCAGATACGCGCCGAGCACATTGGATACTTTAGATTCTAGAAGTCTCGACCATACACATATACATATATAATACATGTATATAAAACAGTGAGATAATATATTGTCACTGATCCACAGCATGGACAACTGTATTATATCTTAGTGCCACCATAAATTTGGTAAACACTTTCAGAAGAATGCATACTTATCAATGTTTATGATAATCATTATGATCAGCTAAAAAAGTGTAATTCACAAATTGGAGAATATTGCAAAATGTGTGAACTATTGGAAATATATTATTGGTAGGCCTACTTTAAACCTTTCCTAATAATATATATTGTGGTTGTTGTTGATGGAAGGGTCTTATCGAAGGCCGCTTGTTGGGCCAATATTGGATGTAATTTATTTCAGAGGAGGAAAGCGGCTGAAGATCACCATAACATTTATTATACAATATCCCAGGATGGTGACTAAGTTTTTCTTGCTAGACAGGTTATTAGTTTGGGAGTAAGCAATAAAGAGGAAGAATATATTTGCAGCGCATTAAGAAATAGTTGGTTTAATTAGTTCAAACAAGACCTAATATCTACTTTTCGATACAGTTACACTGTGTTTTGAAGAATTATCGTGTCTTTCCTAATACAATTACAGGGAAGCTATATATATTGTTGTGTGTGTGTGTGACTGGTTGAACACTTATAATATACGACGTTAGTTACCAAAATATTCTTAATTCGTGATTTACCAATATCAACCCTCACAAATTATCCTTTTCAAATTATAAGGAGTTTTTGCGACAACAGTGTATAGCTAGTGTTACTGTAGCTCACATACAGCAAACTTCAAAACACATGCCATCACATTATTACAATAACTATGTAACTCAAATATATCTATATATGGCTAATCCATTATGACAAGTGGATGAATTAGGTGGCAGGGAGACAGCAAAGAGCTTGAATTAATCATGTATCTTACGTTTCGGGCTACGCAGAACCCAGTCTCTGAAATTGATGTGAAATAAGTGAGAATATGCAGAAATTAGTTATATTAGTTCTGCCACCTCTTACCCTTTATAGGCCCCATACTGGCATCATAGATGCTGATTTCAATAAGTCACGGGGGCTGAGGGCTAAAAGCCCGCCTCAATCCATCATGTAGCCTATCCCCTGGCAAATCAAAATAAGTTTGTTTTACTCTGTAAATCCTGTAAATCCGAGCAAAGTCTTGAGAAACCTTGGTTCGGGTTCTCTAACTTTGAACTTTGCTTAGGCTAACTTTAAAAAAGAAAAAAAAAAACTCAAGCATTTTTATTTATTTTGTTTTTATTAGCCTAGGCATAGGCTGTACGTCTAGGCCTATTATCGTTGTGTTACATCTTAAATTATCCCACATTTCCTTGATATTCATAGCCTGCCCCAGTACATGTCTAGGCTATAATGAAGCATTTCCTCAAGAAATAAATAGGCTTAGGCTAGGCCAGGCTTCATCAAAACACATATCACATGAAATGATGAAAATATAGGCTAGCAGAAAACGGAAAAGAGTATTTTTAAATATTCCTAAAGGTTATATTCAACGACACTAGTGCAGCGTTATGAGAAACAATTTATTAGGGAAAATAGGCACCAATAGATTCGCTATATTTTTCTCCATATAGTCCGCATGGAGGATTTTCGTTATCAACAAATTGAAAAATACCCACTTCACAGACAAATACACCAAAAATCTAAGTCAAAGCGGGGGTGTGGGGGCGGCAGCCCCACCTATAATACTAGGATAGGTTAGGTAAGGTTGTTAGGTTAGGCTAATGTCCTTTCAAAGGAGTATAGGCTAGTAAACACTAGGATAGCTCTGACGCCTGCCAGCGTTGGCAGAATTGCCTCCCGGTAGCCACTAGCACTCGCCAGGGCAGTGAAATGGGCTACAGTCTGTCTACAATGTTGTACTTTCTTTCTTGTGAATCGTCATGTCACAGGCAGGGTAGAAGTGGTCTTTGTTTTCGCCTGTGACAATGCATTGTATTTTATATCATGAGTTGAACATAAGATGCATTGTAGTGAAGGAGAGAGAGAGAGAGCGAGCGAGCAGGGTGGGGGAGGTGAGTGTTGCTTTTCCTCCTTCTCCCTCCCGGAGGAGTTGTTCGCCCGCGTGGTCTTTTCTCTCGGTTTTGATTGGCTGGTGGTTCCTGGCGCCTTCTGGAGGCCTGCTGCCGGGTGACGTAGCGGCCTGTGATTGGCTGACCACCGTGCCTTTGTGTGGGATCCTGGAGGGGTCCAGAGGAGCTATTCTCCTCAGAGCTTTCCTGACTAGCATACCATTCACGTGTCCCTTGCCCCCCTGTCTCCCGACTTCTACCTATAGAGCACTTTCTCTCTCTCTCAACTTCTTACCTCTCATTCTTCTACTCTATTTAATATCATAACTTCCCTTTGGTTCTGCACGATTTCATATATCGGCCATCGTATTATATGCTGAAGCTCTCAGATAACACATGTTTAGTTAGGCATTTTGGAAGGGTTACCATTTATGTCTGTAGAGGTTTGACACACTCACGGTGTCTCCCTTCCTGTATCGTGGTGGTCTGCTGGGGGATTTAATGCTAGACTGGGATAAGGCTACTGGTGTTGTGATTTCCGATGTGTACTAGGTTTTGTTGAACCTGTACAATCGCAACGGAGACGTGGGAAGCCTAGGTGGTCTTTCTGACTGTGTACCTTGTGAGTTTAGCGCTGTGTTGCGAGTGAGGGCTTTTGCCTCTGCCACCCAACACTGTGCTAACTCGTTTGCTTTGACTTTGAGAGGGTCGCCAGGAGAGAACCAGATACTAGCGATCTGGATCTCTCAAGAGAGCACCCCGTCAATTAACGTAATTTGGCCGCACAGCCTTAAGGACTTCGCTAGGCTACGAGCCGCTTGCTCAGCCATTGTTTCCTAGCCTACTACATCCCAGTTAGACTTTATTCGCCTAGCAGACACCAGATTTAGATTATAAACTCTTTCTATTATGTATGCATTATTATTCACGGCATTTATTAGTCTAGGTTGTTGTTGAGTTGCACAACCCTAGTAGGCTGTTTCGTTGATGAGGAAGTACTTCTTTTGCTGTTTGAGTTCCTACTATTGCGCAGTTATTATTCCCGTGCCAGTTAACCCTATATGTCCTTACAATTGTCATATCCTGTTCCTGCTTTATACTACAGTTCAAAATCCGATACGATCATCTTAACCTAGCATCAGACTTTCTTCAGAAGATTCCTGCTCGATGCTTTGGGACTTTCGTTCACTTTCTTTAGTATAGGAGTGACAGTTCATTATTGTTTAGAGTAACTTTAAATCTACTTTCTTCTAGTTTGCATTAAATCATTGGAGTGATTTAATTAAGATCTCTATCTTTTCCTAGTATACCTTATTACCGTAATTGTATGTTGTTGTGATCAGGCTGTATCAGAGATCATCAGCCTGTAGTAGTAGTGCACTTATACTGAGTTATAGGATACCCCGTTATCGCAGATTTAACTCTGGAGGGTATAGGTGTTTTTGTGCGCCGGCATTATAAGTTCAGGGGTTGGATCTAGTGTTACCGTTGTGGCTGTGTGCTTTCCTATTCCAATGATTAAGAGCCCTTGATTTATACGAGCCCCAGTCGTAACAAATGGCGACCTTGCTTAGGATTTTGTGAACTTAGAGAAATATTGCAGGAGTGTTGTGGTCATTTGTTTTTGTTTGAAGGAATATAGTGGACACGTGGATTTTTTTTTTGGCAAGTAGTATAACACTTAAGAGTCTTCAAGCATTTTTTGAGTGAATAGTGCTACATAAGAGTTTAGGTACTTCTATTTTTTTTTATATAAATGTTGAGAATTTTTGTTGGACACTATGTCGAACGACGGATCAGTGTACAGTGAGGACACAGTACGGGAAACAGAAACTGAGGTGCAGCAGCGGGCTTTGTTAGATGACATTAGAGTTATAGCTAGTGAGGAGGATGCAAGGAAGTTTCTGGAGACACCTATTACTGCTGACCGGGTGTCGGGGATTGATCGGTATGGTCTCCAGTGTTTGGCCACGGTCAAGGGGCATGTGGGCATTAGCAGCATGTCGAGAGGTGACCTGGTGGCCTGTGTGCTCGGCGGGGTGCGTGGGACTTCGGGTGAAGCGGGAGCTGGGGCACGTTCGGCCCAGCCCCCATTCCACTCGACTCCTACCATGGCGTCCCCTCAGGCTCCGGAGCTGGGTACGTTCCCTCAGGCCGATAGTCACTGGCAGCGTGGTTTGGCACAGGGTGGGTCTCCAATTGTTGCATCTCCTCCTTCTCAAGGTTTGACTCCAGATATACTCTTCCAGCTTGAGATGGCTAAGATGCAGCTGCAGCAGAAGCGGGAATCTGAGCAGCAGAAGCGGGAATCTGAGCAGCAGCAGCGGGAGTTTGAGATGGCTAAGATTCAGGCTGAGGAGAGAAGGGCCAGATATGAGCTCGAGCAACGGCAGCGAGAGAATGAGTCTGAGGAGAGAAAGGCTAGGTACTGTGCAGACATAGATCTTGAGAAGTCTAGGGTGGAGTCGACAGGGCAGCGTCTCGGTTCTGGGAATCGAGGTCTTGATCAGTCGTTATCGCACCTGCTCAAGTTGGTCCCTGTATTTGATGAGTCGGGTGTCACTGAATTTTGTATGCGTTTCGAGAAGAAGTGCCGGGAGCACCAATGGCCCGAGGTTAAGTGGGCAGCCCTCGTTTCCTCTAGATTGGTTGGCAAAGGACTCAAGGCATATGATGCGTTGCCTTTAGAGTCGTGCATCGATTACGAGGTATTGAAGGAGGCTGTCCTGCGGGCATATGAGTTACAACCAGAGACGTACAGATTGAAGTTCCGGGGTGTAACGAAGGGTCGTGAGTGCACCTTTCTTGAGCATGCCCGGGATCTGTCCGATGCATTTAGAAACTGGCTGCGTTCTGAGAAGGGATCGACGTTTGAGGAGTTGAAACAGCTGATGCTTCTAGAACAGTTTTTTAAGTGTACGGGCAGCGATCTGACGTTGAATCTTAAAGAGAAAAACCCAAGAACTCTTCAGGAGGCAGCTGAGATGGCTGACCTTCGGATGTCACTGATTCGTGGGTGCGGGTATGCACAACGGAATGATGCAGGTAACAAGGGGCGCAACACTCCACCCCCCCCGAGTCAGTGATACACCATATAACCATTACAACAAGAGTAACGATACTAAGTCTGACCATAAATCTAATACCGTCCCGTTTAAGAAGGGTCAGGGCCCTTCCCCACCTCAAGGGAAGCCTAAGGGGGAGTTAGAGTGTTTTCATTGTCATGAGAAGGGGCATTTTGCAAGAGCCTGTCCAAGCAAGCTACCTAATGCAGTTGTGTCTTTGGCTCGCAACATTGGGGTGTCCCCGAAGTCGTCTGAGTTTGCCCGGGGTATAACGTCAGAGGCTGGGACACAGCCAGTGGAGAAGACTCCGGAAGGCTCGAACCCTGTCCGCGATGTCTTTTGTGACCATCGAGGGCATGGCTGCGTGAAGTGGGCTGGTAAGAAGCATGGAGTTGAGCTGTTGCGAGACACGGGTGCCTCTCAGACTTTAATGAAGAACTTCACTGGTAGACCAATAAATTTTTTTTTTTTTTTTTTTTTTTTTTTTTTCTATATTCCAACTTACTTCCTCTCGGGCATAGGCTGAGAGCCTTAACATTCACCGCTTTACAATGAACAGTGAAGCCCGTGAGGTCTTGTTCCAGTCTAGGGAGTGAGACATGTGAAGCACGTAGAGTACAACGAGCACCTGCCATCTTGCCTTCACATGAGGCACGGTGCTCACTCATGGCCCGAAACGACCCCATCTCTGAAGCCATCTCGTTCCCGTGCTTCACTGTCTCACCCTCTACACTCGGACTCTCACACTTACACACACACAACGCCACCTGTTGAGCAGATAACTCACCAGGCATTGCACCCCTATAGCATATTTTGAATATGGGAATATTCATACAGTGCTATTTAATCAGGGAACAATGAGGGTATTTTATTGACGTTTCGGTGGGCTTTGTGGTAATGCACTGATACTAGGTACAGCACAAATTCCATCCCAATAATATCTTCCCATTGATACATCGGGATTTGAACCCGGGACCTTTGGATTACCAGGCCAGTGGCAAGACCACTCCACCACACCTCCCCTAATGCGGTCCCTAAATGCGGCACGGGTGGTTGTGGTGCAGGGTATCAATGCTGTCAAGTCATACCCGTTGGTCAGGATGGAACTGGAGGTGGATGGTGTGACACGAGAGTTGGATGTGGGTGTTGTGGAGAACTTGCCTGTTGGGGGCGTCGACCTCCTTCTCGGCAACGACTTTGCGGTACCTACTTCTGAGGTTTCACCCTTAGTCGTTTCCGAGAAGCCGGCCGACGTGAGTAGAGAGGAACAGGAGTGAGTAGAGAAATGTCAAGTACAACCTATGGCATGCGTTGTTACAAGACCTGTTGCATCCAAAGTGTCATAGCCTATTCCTCAGTCTTCTGATCAACGGAGGAACGGTTGGAAGAAGATGGCTAATGTTGGTAACAGTTTGAAGAGTTTAGTACCAGCGGCTCTTCTTGGCAACTCAGTATTGGCACCATTGTTGGAGTCTGGAGAAGCCCCAGGACCTGTCACAGCTAGTGAGGAGGTAGGGCAGGAAGAGACTCCGAGGCAGCAACGTTACACACGGAGAGAAAAAAGGGTTGCTCAGTTTGATATTGGGGGAGGACTTGGGTTGCTTCGGAAGCATCTAGACAGGTTGGTTCCCTCAGATATTTGTAAACTGCAGTTGGAGGATCCGGAAGTTCAGAAGTGTGGTAATGGTGCTGTCGAGATCAAACACGAGGACGGGGAAACATGTCATGTGAACCTGTTGGAGGAGTTTGTGAGGCAACCACCTGAGCAGCCTACTGTCCCTGCGTTGGTCTGCAGCGGCCAAGGTGGAGAAGGAAAGGGGGGCAGTAGGGCACAGGTGGAGGAGAGTAGGGATTATCATGTCTCGGCGGAGCAGTGGGCGGGGGACACGAGTCTGGTGGCTGTGGAAGCGCTAGAGCACCTGCCTGAGCATCAGTGTGCAGCGCTCCAGCACCAGCTCGGTTCATACCCCACTGGTCGTTCCGAGCCCCTGAGCCTCACAACTCAGGCGGTTCAAGATGTTCAGCGGGCAGGTCACGTGAGTGTTGGGAGACCGTTAGCCTCGTTGTTTCGGTGGTTCAAGGTGGGCGACGAGGCTTGGACATGGTTGTCAGGTCAAGGTCGACCCATGGCTGCCAAGGGTGGTGGTCAAAAGGAGGACTTTGAGCAGATTGGTGAGGTTGGCTGTGGCATAGAAGTGCCCGGTCGTCGTATAGCCTCCCAATGCTGCTCTAGTCGAATGCAACAGCCCTACCATAGACCGACTGTATCTTGCCATGTCACTAAAAGCGGTGATGCTGCGCAGGCAGATGTAGTCGAAAGGATTGCGGGGGTGCGCATGTACGGTATCGGTGGGGAAGCCTTAGCAATTGTGAACTATGGGAGTGACTGCACAGATGGTACTGATTGTCCCTCTCATGATCTGGCTGTTCTAGGGACGATGGTGGAGAAGGAGGGAGACTACAGGTTAGAAGCTGCGGTCTCGGCTGGGTTGTGGAAGGGCACTAGGATTGTTATTCCGCGAGATAAGTTGTTTACTAGGCTGTGGCAGTGCATCCGCATGTTTGTTGCTTCTCCAGGCCTGATGTACGGGGTAGAATCCGACATGCAGGCTGGAGATAGTGCAAAGCTCAGTTTAATTCCCTACCGTATAAATCCTGCTCGACAGCCTGTGGTGCAAGCAGAGCTGGATTACGTGTTGAGTTGATTGCGAGAGTGTGTGTGCATTATCCCTGACAGACGCCTATACCTTATCGAGAGTTGACGACACCATAGACCGCCTCGGGGCTGCATCGCCTATCACGAAGGTAGAACTAGTGAAAGGTTATTGGCAGGCCCCGTTGCCGGAAAGAGCGAAGAGAAATGCCAGTCTTGTGATGAACTGGGCAGTTTATCAGTGCCAGGTGTTGTTGTGCTGCCGGGACACAAGTTGGATGTGTGGCATGCTAAGGGCACTGATAATGTTTTGGCTGATTGTTTGTCACGGGAGGGTTTGTTTGCAGGAGAACCCTCGCCGTTCAGTCAGTGTGTGTTGAGAGTGGAGTAAAATAGGCTTGCCCCTGTAAGTGCAGCCGCCATAAACATATTAAAAAAATCAAAAATCACATAAAAACTCTTTCTTTTGATAGTTAATTGTAAGTTGCCTATGTTATAGCAAAAGTCCTAAGTTGAACCTGTCTTTCACTTAGGAGGCTGGGTTCTGTGAAGCTCGCTCTGGGAGCATAGCAGGCTAAAATTATACTATTATGTTTGGGAGGGGTTATAAGATTTTCTTTATGTTGATATGTTGTTTTATGTAAGATTGAGCTTTGCATTTCAGTTCTGGCGGAGTGGCTATGTGTGACGGGTCTTGTCGGCATTCTGCCTTGTCAGATATCGTGCTTGCCTAATGTTGAGCGTCCTATATCTTGGGCGGGGTGTGACGCCTGCCAGCGTTGCAGAATCGCCTCCCGGTAGCCACTAGCACTCGCCAGGGCAGTGAAATGGGCTACAGTCTGTCTACAATATTGTACTTTCTTTCTTGTGAATCGTCATGTCACAGGCAGGGTAGAAGTGGTCTTTGTTTTCGCCTGTGACAATGCATTGTATTTTATATCATGAGTTGAACATAAGATGCATTGTAGTGAAGGAGAGAGAGAGAGCGAGCGAGCAGGGTGGGGGAGGTGAGTGTTGCTTTTCCTCCTTCTCCCTCCCGGAGGAGTTGTTCGCCCGCGTGGTCTTTTCTCTCGGTTTTGATTGGCTGGTGGTTCCTGGCGCCTTCTGCAGGCCTGCTGCCGGGTGACGTAGCGGCCTGTGATTGGCTGACCACCGTGCCTTTGTGTGGGATCCTGGAGGGGTCCAGAGGAGCTATTCTCCTCAGAGCTTACCTGACTAGCATACCCTTCACATGTCCCTTGCCCCCCTGTCTCCCGACTTCTACCTATAGAGCACTTTCTCTCTCTCTCAACTTCTTACCTCTCATTCTTCTACTCTATTTAATATCATAACTTCCCTTTGGTTCTGCACGATTTCATATATCGGCCATCGTATTATATGCTGAAGCTCTCAGATAACACATGTTTAGTTAGGCATTTTGGAAGGGTTACCATTTTTGTCTGTAGAGGTTTGACACACTCACGGTGTCTCCCTTCGTGTATCGTGGTGGTCTGCTGGGGGATTTAATGCTAGACTGGGATAAGGCTACTGGTGTTGTGATTTCCGATGTGTACTAGGTTTTGTTGAACCTGTACAATCGCAACGGAGACGTGGGAAGCCTAGGTGGTCTTTCTGACTGTGTAACTTGTGAGTTTAGCGCTGTGTTGCGAGTGAGGGCTTTTGCCTCTGCCACCCAACACTGTGCTAACTCGTTTGCTTTGACTTTGAGAGGGTCGCCAGGAGAGAACCAGATACTAGCGATCTGGATCTCTCAAGAGAGCACCCCGTCAATTAACGTAATTTGGCCGCACAGCCTTAAGGACTTCGCTAGGCTACGAGCCGCTTGCTCAGCCATTGTTTCCTAGCCTACTACATCCCAGCTAGACTTTATTTGCCTAGCAGACACCAGATTTAGATTATAAACTTTCTGTTATGTATGCATTATTATTCACGGCATTTATTAGTCTAGGTTGTTGTTGAGTTGCACAACCCTAGTAGGCTGTTTCGTTGATGAGGAAGTACTTCTTTTGCTGTTTGAGTTCCTACTATTGCGCAGTTATTATTCCCGTGCCAGTTAACCCTATATGTCCTTACAATTGTCATATCCTGTTCCTGCTTTATTCTACAGTTCAAAATCCGATACGATCATCTTAACCTAGCATCAGACTTTCTTCAGAAGATTCCTGCTCGATGCTTTGGGACTTTCGTTCACTTTCTTTAGTATAGGAGTGACAGTTCATTATTGTTTAGAGTAACTTTAAATCTACTTTCTTCTAGTTTGCATTAAATCTTTGGAGTGATTTAATTAAGATCTCTATCTTTTCCTAGTATACCTTATTACCGTAATTGTATGTTGTTGTGATCAGGCTGTATCAGAGATCATCAGCCTGTAGTAGTAGTTCACTTATACTGAGTTATAGGATACCCCGTTATCGCAGATTTAACTCTGGAGGGTATAGGTGTTTTTGTGCGCCGGCATTATAAGTTCAGGGGTTGGATCTAGTGTTACCGTTGTGGCTGTGTGCTTTCCTAGTCCAATGATTAAGAGCCCTTGTTTTATACGAGCCCCGGTCGTAACATAGCCTAAGAGGTAAGAAGAAGAAGAAGAAGAGTCCTGCAGTAGTCTCCTTGAATGCTACCTTGCTAAATAATGGTGCACTTATAAATACTTACCCTAGCCTAATAATTCCTTACCTGTAGCACAGAGATCTGTGTTTAGTTCTGATTTTGTTTTACGGCTATACTTTTTGTAGCAAACCATCTAGCTTGACACTGTTGTACTGTGACTTTTCTTCTGGGATAGGAGGCATTTACTCTCCTCGCCATCACTTCCTTGCACTCCCTTTTGTCCTATGCGGTTAATACAGAACTCTAAAATGTTTGTCCTTTGGTTGACTAAGCCAACCAAAAGTAAACATCCATCGTCTGTCCAATTGCTCACTCGCTCCCTCTTTGATTTAGTAGACAAAGATCCACTTAAAGAAGTTGAAGCTGAAGAATCCATTGCGAGCAGTAGACGGTAGATCACGAGTTGTTGTTTGATGCACACACGTGGAAGGTATGTTTACACATTTGAAGAACCCGCCGAGCGGCCGAACTGCAGTACGAAATATTTTTGATATGGTAAATATACAGTATTACCCTTTAAATTTGGCAATGTACAATCGATTTTGTACTAATTTCTTTTTGCATAATTACCATTTTGTTTTATAGTAATTATTATATGACATTAGAAGCCTTTATTTGGTGACCGATCAAGTCAACCAGTAGACCCTCTCAACCAGTACCAAATCAACCAATACGGTTAGGTTAGGTTAGGTTAGTACTATATTTTGGCACTGGTTTGGTTGGTCTGGGTTAATTTGGCACTGGTTGAGAGCTGCTGGTTGAAATGGTCTACTGGTTGAGATGACATGGAACCCCTTTATTTACATATTTAACGTTATTCATCAATTGAAATTTTGCTAGATGTAGCTATGTAGCGGCTTTGGCAACTTTCTTAACGCCTCTACTAAAAGATACTTTATGAACAACTTTTAAGGATTTACTTTTACTTTTAAGGAATTTATTTTAGTAAAAATATATTTTAGGGACATTTTAAATTGTTTTTATTAATACCGGCCCTGGACTGGACACAAAAATGGAACTTTGCAGTAAGGGACCCAAAATCGGAAAACGAACCCCCAAGTTCGAACCTCGAAACCGCAAAAACGTGATATGTTCGCGGTATCGAGGTTCAAACTTGTGGGTTCGTTCTCAGATTTTTGGTCCCTTACTGAAGTTCCATTTTCGTGTCCAGTCCAGATCAACTGTAGTCTATGGTTATTTCTAAATTATACAGGTTACCTAAATTCCATAAACTATCATATGAATATCGCTATATTGCTGGACCAAAATTTAGTACCACTAAATCTGTTTCAGAACATATCGTACATTGCTTAAAATGCATTAATAACAATACAGGTACACATAGACGATATTGTGATACCATCAAGAAAAGAACTGGCATTAACTATTATTGGAGCACTGACAACTCATTAGAAGTATTTGATGACAAATGATATCGTGCAGAAATTTACCTCAGTAGCCTACATAGCTTCGACTTTTCAACTGTGTACACAAATGACAAAACATAATTGTATGTGGGACAAAGGAGAACAGGAGAGGTTATTGTAAGTAACGGTATCAGGCAAGGGTGCACAGGATCCTGTGACGTTGACCACTCCGTTAGAACCGCATGGCTTGTCCTACAGTGACTCGCCAGGGCAGTGGATGGGGCTACAGTTTATGTATTAGAGTGTGCTTTATTTCATATGAAAGCTCGTGTCATGGGCAGTCCAGAAAGGCTCTTTGTTTTCGCCCATGTCAAGGCTTTATATATTTAATTGTAAAGTATATGTTTTGTCATTAACTAGTAATGATAGGATCTGGGAGAGAGAGAGGGAGTAGAACAGAGTGAGAGGGGGCGCGCAGTGTTTTTTGTCCCGCTCGATGACGTCACGGCTGGCTGCCTCGCGGGGGTTGGTGGAGAGAGGTCCTTACCATGCTGAGCTCCCTTGCTAGTGGCTGGACGACTTGCAACCGCTGGTTTCCCACGCGGCTCGAGCTAGTGCGAGTATATATACTGGTTCCTCGCCACTCTCTCCCTCAGATCTGGTTTCTAGAACACACTCATCTTTTTTCCCTTGCTATCTATTCCCGCTCCGCCCCTGAGAATCTTTTCCTCTGCCTATCTCTCATTTTCCATATCTTTCACCATCTTTATTAACAGTATATCCCCTCTGGATAACTCTGCAAAATCAGCTTCATGCTGGCCAGTTGTATTGTGTGTTAAGGTCTGATATAACCTGTGTATGTTAGTTGTTAAGATAAGTGGATCACGAAGCATTGGTTGGCTTTCATATTGCTTTTATATCCTTTAGTTATTAATGTTCTGCTGGATTAGATAATGCTAGACTAGGAGTCTGATATAATAGGTATTGTTTCCTATGAGTGCTGGCTTCAGTTAAAAGCGGCACGACATACCTGAGAACTGGAGTTGATTGAGTAAATTCTAGTCTGTGTGCCATTGAGAGTAGAGCATGCACGAATGAGGGCTTTTTGCCAATACCATTCTGCACTGTTCTAGTCTCGATTGTTTGTCTTTGAGGTACGCCAGGAGAACGCTTAATACTTCGGTATTAAGGTTTCTCAAGAGAGCTACCCTTCATTATAACGTAATATTTGACGCACAGACTTGAGATTTGCACTAGGCTATGCAGCATGCCATGCGCATCAGTATCTCGTATCATTGACTCTAGCTAGACTTTATCAATCATAGTAGACATTAAGTATATTAACCTAATTACTCTTTTTATGCATACCCATTTATGATTACACAAGCATTTCGCAGCCTAGTTTGATGTATTGAGACACAAACGACTTAGGCTCTTTTTGTTGATAGGAATACTGCATCGTGGCGATTATTATTAGTGTTGTAGTGTTTAGGATATTCTTGGCTCCGACGGCATTATATATTCTGCCTTTTTGTGTGCATAGCCTGCACGAGCATTGTTCCACTGCCTGCCTTTTTGGGTTCCATTTCCGATACGAGCATCTTTATAACATCTAACATTTAAAGAAGATTCCTTGTTAGTGTTGAAGGACTTTAGTGCACTTTCTTTCATGCAGGAGTGCCTGACATTTATTGATTAAAGTAACGTAAGCTGTAACTTCTCTTACCACCTTACTTTGTATACCATAACCAAGCACCTTCGGTTATAGGTAGTAATAGGCTGTTTTCACATAACATTAAGCCTAGAGTAGACGCACATTTATTGAGTTTGATAGCCTATTATTGCATATAGAACTCTGTAGAGTATTTGTGTTCTTTGTTCACTGGGAATATACTTCAGAGGTTGGAGCTAGCGCTTTCCGTTGTAACATTTATGCCATTACTAGTCCAATGAATAAGAGCCCTGATATATTTGAACCCCAGTCGTAACAATCCCCACTCCTATTCATATTAATAGTGAATCAAATAATAAAGAGAATCTATGAAAGTAAATTAGGATTAAAAAATGAAAAATTCTACATCCCGGTGCTATACTACGCAGATGATGGTCTATTGTTAACCAACAGCAGGAAAGATATGGAAGAAATTATTAGGTTATTGATAATCATATCTAGAGAATATGGCTTAAGAATGAATACAGGGAAGTGCCAATGCATGATTCTCAACAAGAAGGAACTATGACCAGAGAGAATAGGAGAGGTGGCTGTTGTAACTGAAATAAAATACCTAGGAAGTTAGAAAAGAAAACACATGAAAGAATACAAGGAACAGAAGATTAACTTGGCAAGAAAACATGTCGGGAGTAACTTTCTCTGTGATAGCAAGATCGTGCAATAAATTCTCATTGGAAAGACCTTTTGGAAGAGCGTAGTGCTCCCCAGTGTTTTAACGGGAGGCGAAGCGCAGTAATTGATTGGAACCGAGGTGATCTGGAGAAGCTGCAAACAATAGAAAATACGGTATGGAGGCAAGTACTGGGAGCTCCAAGTTACGTAGCAGTGGAGGCACTGAGGGGAGAGATTGGATGTGCAACGATGGTGGAACGAGATATGAAAATAAAACTTTGTTACCTAAAACACATATTGGAAGGAAACAATTATCTATTAAGAGAAATATTGATAGAAATGAAGGAGTCCAAAAGGGAAAGCCAGTGGTTAAAAGGGGTGAACAGATACACGAATAACATAACTGTGAATAGTATGGAGAATATACAGCAAATAAATGATAAAAGTATTAAAGAAAAAGTGAGAGAATGGGGAGAGGAGAGATGGAGAACTGATATGGAAAGGAAATCGACTTTGACCATGTATCGGAGAAATAAACAATCCATTAGAGAAGAAAGTATATATAACACATATAAATCTTAATTGATGTTTAGAAGCCGAACAAATTCACTGAAACTGAATTGGAGGAAAAGATTTGTGGGAGAAGAGGAACTATGTGAGGTGTGCCATCAGGGAGAGGACGAAACGTTGGAACACTTTCTTCTGAAATGTGAAGGACTACGGGAGGTGCGGAGGAAATACTGGATAAACCAGAACATCAGTATAGAGAAGATAGTACTGTTCACTGAAGCAGGTGAGGAATCAAGAGAGAAGAACCTGCAATTTATTGAAGAACTTTGGAGTACGAGAGACGAGGAAAGATCAGACCAGACCAGAGAGTAATTTGAAGAACTCGCCTAGCGCTGCCGTTACAAAAGGCAACAGGGCACACTCCTCAGTATCCGTATAGGGCCTACCAATTTGCCTTTAAATGTAGTGCTTTCAGAACTTTGCTTTGTTATAAATTTGAATTTTGACAGATTTGTTAAGAATGGTAAATATTTCATATTAATGTGTATTCACATTTGAATAATGCAGAACTTAGCTCTATTCCCACTAGCTCAGTATATTTTGATAGAATAAATTTAAAGATTCCCTTACCCCTTCCAGCCCGGGTGTCCTTTTATAAGGACACCGCGGCAGATGGGCCGGTACTCGGGTGTCCTTTTAACAGACAGTAAGCTTGAAAGCCTATTCAGCTTGGTCTGAACGCCGTGCGTCCGACGCATGTAAACAAAGCCGGCTTGTTCATTGCGTCACCGCACCTCCGAAAACAAGAAGGAGACGTCGGATCAATTTTGTTGTTGTATGATAAGACGAAATTAGTGTCTGAAAAGCTCCGATATTGTCAACATCGCTCCACGGAAATCGTCATCACAACTGAACCAGTTGACTTAGAGAGGTCTACTCAACACCAGTCTACAAATTGGAAACCGCACTACGTTTAGGTATGAGTGGGAAATTTCTAGCAGTTAAAATAACAAAGATACAGTAGCCTAGGCCTAGACGTTTTTCGGCCAGATCGCCCGGATACGAGCTCCGTCCTTTTGTAAGTCAGCCCGGGTAGGAAGGGTTAAATTCCACCTTTTCCATTATTATGTTAGATTCGGGCCCTATATTTTCAAACGAATATTAGGTATTCCTATGGGTGGAAAAGCTAGCCCTTTAATTGATGATTTATTCTTGCTTGCTTCAGATTTTTGTTTTTTATCAGACTTGGTTGAAAGTAGCAAGAAAAATAACATAGGTCTACCAGAACAATTTGCATTTGCTAAATGTTAAGTAATAATAGTAGATATATCAACGATATTGTCGTTTATAATGTAATATATGTTAATAAAGTCGCTAAATGTATTTATCCAAATTCCATACCCCTCAGTCACGGAAAAGTAAATGAAATAGAAATGTTTTGTATATGAATATAAAGATTGATAATGAACAGTGCTCACTGAATGTATATCACAAAGCTGACGATTTTAATGCTAATGTAGTAATATTGATAATAAGATAACATGATCAATTTTGTTTTCAACTAAACAGATTTTACAAGATTTGCACTAAATTAGATTACTTCTAGGCTAGAGCTATGTTATTACACAAACTCTTAGTGGACAGAAGTGTTGATGCAAATACACGGGTGCATTAATTTCCTCTGTTTAAGGTCAATCATTGTGATTGCAGTCTTAATTTGATATCAGTAATTGTAATCGAGCATTTTTAACTTGAAGTTTCTCATATAACCTCTGCTTACTGTTTGTCACTATGTATTGTTTATCGACTGATATTGTTATTATTACTTTGTTTTAATTTTTATTGTTCTTGTTAAAAGAATACTCTTTATTTCTTATTATAATTATTCACTTTTGATAGTATCAACTGCTTGCCTTTGTGACATCCTAATTTTAGTTGTACTATATGTAGGTTATTTGTAGGGTAGCAGGTGGCAGGGGTCATTTTTGTTTTTGTTTTGTTTTTTCGGGTCCATATTTTTGTTTTCTTTGTGGTTTTTTTTGTTATGTGATTGAGGGAGGCAAAAGGCAGAACTGCCTATAGCGAGTGCCACCCCCATAGTTGAAAGAGTGACAGGGCCATAATCAAGGGACGTTCGAGCCAAAATGCCTGGACACACAGAGTTTGAAGCAATTTAAGTAATAGGAAGAGGGAAAGACTGATTCTGGGAGAGAGTTCCAGAGCTCAGCTGTTGAGTAGAAGAAAGTTTGAGAGTAACGTTTCACTCTTGGGTTGGAGAGTTTCACAGAGTAGGGGTGGGATTGAGTTGAGAGACGGGTACCACGTGCCCTACATAAAGGAGGTGGTATACACTTGGGAAAGCTCTCAGGAACACTGATTATTATAGTAGTGATAGAATAGCGAGAGAGATGCAACATTGCGGCGGAGAGAGAGAGATTGCAGAGAGTTGGTGATTGGATGGGAGTTAATGATACGAAAGGCCTTCCTTTCAATTTTGTCTAGGAGAGCGGTGTGAGAGGAACCTCCCCACACATGTGAACAATACTCAATACAAGGTCTGTGTGCTATTTTTGAGCAATTTTTGAGCAATAATGGCTCTGAGAGAGAGACGAGCGGGTGGAGGAGTGTAGGTCGGCTCATGACCGCTCGGCACGGGTCCCGTGCGACTACTGACGTTTACTCCACACACATCCACCCTCCCTCCCTCGCTACACAGGGAATTATGTAAGGAAATTACCGTATTTTAGGGTTTTGCAGAGAGAGAGAGATTGCAGAGAGTTGGTGAATGGACGGGAGTTAATGATACGAAAGGCCTTCCTTTCAACTTTGTCTAGGAGAGCGGTATGAGAGGAACCTCCCCACACATGTGAACAATACTCAATACAAGGACGCACTATGCCCGTGTACAGAGCAAGAAGCTGTGCAGGGCAAAAGAACTCCCTAAGGCGGTTGAGCACACCCAGCTTCTGGGACGCTGCCTTAGCAAAACTGGTAATATGGTCCTTCAAAATGAGAGCAGAAGAAAAAGAGACACCAAGAATATTGAGAGAAGATGAAGGGTTGATTTTTGTATTGTTGAAGAATAAGGGATAGTCCGCTGGGAGATCCTGACGGGTAGATAGATGGAGAAATTGGGTTTTGGAAGCATTAAAGGTAACACGGTATTCTCTGCCCCAATTGGAGATAGTATTTAGATCAGAATTTAAGAGTTCTATGGCTTCATTACGTTTGTCGTTGAGGGATTGCTGGCTGGGGCGTTCTGAAAAACTAATGGAGTAGTGTAAGTTGAGTCGTCTGCATATGAATGGATGGGATATAAGGTACAGTTGAGGAGATCATTTATAAAAATTAGAAAGAGAATAGGAGATAGGACAGAGCCCTGAGGAACACTGGAGTTTATAGGTTGAGGAAGTGAACGATGGCCGTCCACGCGGCTATGGAACTGCCGGAAAGGAAATTAGAGACAAAGGCACAGATGGAGGGATAGAAACCGTAGGAGGGTAGTTTAGAAATTAAAGATTTGTGCCAGACTCTATCGAAGGCTTTCGATATGTCTAGTGCAATAGAAAAAGTCTCACCGTAGTCCCGAAAGGAGGATGACCAAGAGTTAGTAAGATATGAAAGAAGATCACCAGTAGAGCGACCCTTAACCTCTGAAGTGCGCATGGGGGTAATTGGAAACGTCCCCCTGTGCTGACGTATTTAAGGTGTTTCCTTCACTAAAATATTAATTGTGCCATTAATAGCATTAATACTTATCCATATGCGCCTATTATGGGTTGATTATAAAGGTATTAACCTGAAACAACAATAAAACGAGTGAAAACAGCGTTTGGATGGTCAAAATCGGAGATATAGCCCGCGAGTTGTATAATGTATGGGTGAGGCAAGCTACTTTCCCGCCAATTTCCCCCAAGGCCACTGAGACACAGTCGATCGATACTCTCTCTCTCTCTCTTGCACTCGCTTGCCATCAGTGATGACAACACCCTGCTTGCAACTCGCTAATGTTAGCACGAAAATATACCTCAGAATAAGGGAATAACTGGGAAAATAGGTGATAACTGAAGGAGAGGAGGAAAGTGGGGAAGGAGGGGAGGTAGAGGACTGAGATTTTGCATGGCCCAGGGGCCCCAAAAAAATAAAAAAATAAAAAAATATATATTTTTTTTTTTTCGATGTCAAAAGTTGATTTTTTTTTCTCACTCACTCATAAGAGTCTCCCCGCAGTCCGCCGGGGGAACTCTTAAGAGTCTCCCAGCAGTTTCCGGGTTAAGGAAGCCATACTGGCGATCTGAGAGCAGATTATGAGAAGAGAAATGCTTAAGAAATTTGGAAGCAAGAATAGTTTCAAAAACTTTAGAAAGACAAGAGATGAGAGCAATTGGACGATAGTTGGAGGGTTGAGAGCGGTCACCCTTTTTTGGGACAGGTTGAATGTGAGAAAACGTCCAGCATGATGGGAAGACGTTAGAGTATAGACAGAGACGAAAGAGTTTGCCTAGGCAGGGAGTCAGCACGGAAGCACAGTTTGTGTTCATTCTGTGCTCACAGGTACCTTCCTAATAGTACTATCGTTTGTGAGTGATGAATGTATGTTGTACTATTGTTATTATCATTGCAAACTGATTTGCGTACTTTATATTTTCCAATATGCAGTATTATCTTATATTATAACTAGTTTGAATAGAATAGTATGACTTCAATTTTAGTTTCTGTAACCATACATAATTTACCGGAACGTCCTGAACTTCCCGAATTGACTTGAATATAACAAGAGTACGTTAATATGTGTGCGACTAATTTGTTTGTGAAACACATTCACTTACTCATAAAGAAATGTACATGTTATTTTTGTTTTCAAAAAATTAATTCGGTTTATCCTTATAATGTTTTGTTTTTTTCACATAGTGATTTTATTGTCTTTTAACGCCTTACGAGCGGGCCCGTCAGTAACTTCTACCCGCCAAGCGGGTGGTTTTACCCTAATCGACCTTGTTTCCGTGCTATTTTTCATGCATAAACAAGAGCCAGAGTGTAATACAATTATGTATCCCTGAAAGGGCATAAATTGAGCTTCCCAATGACACCAGAAACATCCTTCTACGACCATGCGTTCTCTTGCAACGATCGTGCAAGACGAGTGCAAAACCCTAAAATACGGTAATTTCCTTACATAATTCCCTGTGTAGCGAGGGAGGGAGGGTGGATGTGTGTGGAGTAAACGTCAGTAGTCGCGCGGGACCTGTGCCGAGCGGTCATGAGCCGACCTACACTCCTCCACCCGCTCGTCTCTCTCTCAGAGCCATTATTGCTCAAAAATTGTACACAGTTGTATTGAGTATTGTTCACATGTGTGGGGAGGTTCCTTTCACACCGCTCTCCTAGACAAAATTGAAAGGAAGGCCTTTCGTATCATTAACTCCCATCCACTCACCAACTCTCTGCAATCTCTCTCTCTCCGCCGCAATGTTGCATCTCTCTCGCTATTCTATCGCTACTACAATAATCAGTGTTCCTGAGAGCTTTCCCAAGTGTATACCACCTCCTTTATGTAGGGCACGTGGTACCCGTCTCGCAACTCAATCCCACCCCTACTCTGTGAAACTCTCCAACCCAAGAGTGAAACGTTACTCTCAAACTTTCTTCTACTCAACAGCTGAGCTCTGGAACTCTCTCCCAGAATCAGTCTTTCCCTCTTCCTATTACTTTAAATTGCTTCAAACTCTGTGTGTCCAGGCATTTTGGCTCGAACGTCCCTTGATTATGGCCCTGTCACTCTTTCAACTATGGGGGTGGCACTCGCTATAGGCAGTTCTGCCTTTTGCCTCCCTCAATCACATAACAAAAAAAACACAAAGAAAACAAAAATATGGACCCGAAAAAAAAAAAAAAAAAATGACCCCTGCCACCTGCTACCCTACAAATAACCTACATATAGTACAACTAAAATAAGGATGTCACAAAGGCAAGCAGTTGATGCTATCAAAAGTGAATAATTATAATAAGAAATAAAGAGTATTCTTTTAACAAGAACAATGAAAATTAAAACAAAGTAATAATAACAATATCAGTAGATAAACAATACATAGTGACAAACAGTAAGCAGAGGTTATATGAGAAACTTCAAGTTAAAAATGCTCGATTACAATTACTGATATCAAATTAAGACTACAATCACAATGATTGACCTTAAACAGAGGAAATTAATGCACCAGTGTATTTGCATCAACACTTCTGTTCACTAAGAGTTTGTGTAATAACATAGCTCTAGCCTAGAAGTAATCTAATTTAGTGCAAATCTTGTAAAATCTGTTTAGTTGAAAACAAAATTGATCATGTTATCTTATTATCAATATTACTACATTAGCATTAAAATCGTCAGCTTTGTGATATACATTCAGTGAGCACTGTTCATTATCAATCTTTATATTCATATACAAAACATTTCTATTTCATTTACTTTTCCGTGACTGAGGGGTATGGAATTTGGATAAATACATTTAGCGACTTTATTAACATATATTACATTATAAACGACAATATCGTTGATATATCTACTATTATTACTTAACATTTAGCAAATGCAAATTGTTCTGGTAGACCTATGTTATTTTTCTTGCTACTTTCAACCAAGTCTGATAAAAAACAAAAATCTGAAGCAAGCAAGAATAAATCATCAATTAAAGGGCTAGCTTTTCCACCCATAGGAATACCTAATAAATTCGTTTGAAAATATAGGGCCCGAAGCTAACATAATAATGGAAAAGGTGGAATTTAACCCTTCCTACCCGGGCTGACTTACAAAAGGACGGAGCTAGTATCCGGGCGATCTGGCCGAAAAACGTCTAGGCCTAGGCTACTGTATCTTTGTTATTTTAACTGCTAGAAATTTCCCACGCATTCCTAAACGTAGTGCGGTTTCCAATTTGTAGACTGGTGTTGAGTAGACCTCTCTAAGTCAACTGGTTCAGTTGTGATGACGATTTCCGTGGAGCGATGTTGACAATATCGGAGCTTTTCAGACACTAATTTCGTCTTATCATACAACAACAAAATTGATCCGACGTCTCCTTGTTTTCGGAGGTGCGGTGACGCAATGAACGGCTTTGTTTACATGCATCGGACGCACGGCGTTCAGACCAAGCTGAATAGGCTTTCAAGCTTACTGTCTGTTAAAAGGACACCCGAGTACCGGCCCATCTGCCGCGGTGTCCTTATAAAAGGACACCCGGGCTGGAAGGGGTAAGGGAATCTTTAAATTTATTCTATCAAAATATACTGAGCTAGTGGGAATAGAGCTAAGTTCTACATTATTCAAATGTGAATACACATTAATTATGAAATATTTACCATTCTTAACAAATCTGTCAAAATTCAAATTTATAACAAAGCAAAGTTCTGAAAGCACTACATTTAAAGGCAAATTGGTAGGCCCTATACGGATACTGAGGAGTGTGCCCTGTTGCCTTTTGTAACGGCAGCGCTAGGCGAGTTCTTCAAATTACTCTCTGGTCTGGTCTGATCTTTCCTCGTCTCTCGTACTCCAAAGTTCTTCAATAAATTGCAGGTTCTTCTCTCTTGATTCCTCACCTGCTTCAGTGAACAGTACTATCTTCTCTATACTGATGTTCTGGTTTATCCAGTATTTCCTCCGCACCTCCCGTAGTCCTTCACATTTCAGAAGAAAGTGTTCCAACGTTTCGTCCTCTCCCTGATGGCACACCTCACATAGTTCCTCTTCTCCCACAAATCTTTTCCTCCAATTCAGTTTCAGTGAATTTGTTCGGCTTCTAAACATCAATTAAGATTTATATGTGTTATATATACTTTCTTCTCTAATGGATTGTTTATTTCTCCGATACATGGTCAAAGTCGATTTCCTTTCCATATCAGTTCTCCATCTCTCCTCTCCCCATTCTCTCACTTTTTCTTTAATACTTTTATAATTTATTTGCTGTATATTCTCCATACTATTCACAGTTATGTTATTCGTGTATCTGTTCACCCCTTTTAACCACTGGCTTTCCCTTTTGGACGCCTTCATTTCAATCAATATTTCTCTTAATAGATAATTGTTTCCTTCCAATATGTGTTTTAGGTAACAAAGTTTTATTTTCATATCTCGTTCCACCATCGTTGCACATCCAATCTCTCCTCTCAGTGCCTCCACTGCTACGTAACTTGGAGCTCCCAGTACTTGCCTCCATACCGTGTTTTCTATTGTTTGCAGCTTCTCCAGATCACCTCGGTTCCAATCAATTACTGCGCTTGGCCTCCCGTTAAAACACTGGGGAGCACTACGCTCTTCCAAAAGGTCTTTCCAATGAGAATTTATTGCACGATCTTGCTATCACAGAGAAAGTTACTCCCGACATGTTTTCTTGCCAAGTTAATCTTCTGTTCCTTGTATTCTTTCATGCGTTTTCTTTTCTAACTTCCTAGGTATTTTATTTCAGTTACAACAGCCACCTCTCCTATTCTCTCTGGTCATAATTCCTTCTTGTTGAGAATCATGCATTGGCACTTCCCTGTATTCATTCTTAAGCCATATTCTCTAGATATGATTATCAATAACCTAATAATTTCTTCCATATCTTTCCTGCTGTTGGTTAACAATAGACCATCATCTGCGTAGTATAGCACCGGGATGTAGAATTTTTCATTTTTTAATCCTAATTTACTTTCATAGATTCTCTTTATTATTTGATTCACTATTAATATGAATAGGAGTGGGGATCCCCTGTGCACCCTTGCCTGATACCGTTACTTACAATAACCTCTCCTGTTCTCCTTTGTCCCACATACAATTATGTTTTGTCATTTGTGTACACAGTTGAAAAGTCGAAGCTATGTAGGCTACTGAGGTAAATTTCTGCATGATATCATTTGTCATCAAATACTTCTAATGAGTTGTCAGTGCTCCAATAATAGTTAATGCCAGTTCTTTTCTTGATGGCATCACAATATCGTCTATGTGTACCTGTATTGTTATTAATGCATTTTAAGCAATGTACGATATGTTCTGAAACAGATTTAGTGGTACTAAATTTTGGTCCAGCAATATAGCGATATTCATATGATAGTTTATGAAATTTAGGTAACCTGTATATTTTAGAAATAACCATAGACTACAGTTGATCTGGACTGGACACGAAAATGGAACTTCAGTAAGGGACCAAAAATCTGAGAACGAACCCACAAGTTTGAACCTTGATACCACGAACATATCACGTTTTTGCGGTTTCGAGGTTCGAACTTGGGGGTTCTTTTTCCGATTTTGGGTCCCTTACTGCAAAGTTCCATTTTTGTGTCCAGTCCAGGGCCGGTATTAATAAAAGAATTTTAAAATGTCCCTAAAATATATTTTAACTAAAAGAAATTCCTTAAAAGTAAAAGTAAATCCTTAAAAGTTGTTCATAAAGTATCTTTTAGTAGAGGCGTTAAGAAAGTTGCCAAAGCCGCTACATAGCTACATCTAGCAACATTTCAATTGATGAATAACGTTAAATATGTAAATAAAGGGGTTCCATGTCATCTCAACCAGTAGACCATTTCAACCAGCAGCTCTCAACCAGTGCCAAATTAACCCAGACCAACCAAACCAGTGCCAAAATATAGTACTAACCTAACCTAACCTAACCGTATTGGTTGATTTGGTACTGGTTGAGAGGGTCTACTGGTTGACTTGATCGGTCACCAAATAAAGGCTTCTAATGTCATATAATAATTACTATAAAACAAAATGGTAATTATGCAAAAAGAAATTAGTACAAAATCGATTGTATATTGCCAAATTGAAAGGGTAATACTGTATATTTACCATATCAAAAATATTTCGTACTGCAGTTCGGCCGCTCGACGGGTTCTTCAAATGTGTAAACATACCTTCCACGTGTGTGCATCAAACAACAACTCGTGATCTACCGTCTACTGCTCGCAATGGATTCTTCAGCTTCAACTTCTTTAAGTGGATCTTTGTCTACTAAATCAAAGAGGGAGCGAGTGAGCAATTGGACAGACGATGGATGTTTACTTTTGGTTGGCTTAGTCAACCAAAGGACAAACATTTTAGAGTTCTGTATTAACCGCAAAGGACAAAAGGGAGTGCAAGGAAGTGATGGCGAGGAGAGTAAATGCCTCCTATCCCAGAAGAAAAGTCACAGTACAACAGTGTCAAGCTAGATGGTTTGCTACAAAAAGTATAGCCGTAAAAAAAAATCAGAACTAAACACAGATCTCTGTGCTACAGGTAAGGAATTATTAGGCTAGGGTAAGTATTTATAAGTGCACCATTATTTAGCAAGGTAGCATTCAAGGAGACTACTGCAGGACTCTTCTTCTTCTTCTTCTTACCTCTTAGGCTATGTTACGACCGGGGCTCGTATAAAACAAGGGCTCTTAATCATTATACTAGGAAAGCACACAGCCACAACGGTAACACTAGATCCAACCCCTGAACTTATAATGCCGGCGCACAAAAACACCTATACCCTCCAGAGTTAAATCTGCGATAACGGGGTATCCTATAACTCAGTATAAGTGAACTACTACTACAGGCTGATGATCTCTGATACAGCCTGATCACAACAACATACAATTACGGTAATAAGGTATACTAGGAAAAGATAGAGATCTTAATTAAATCACTCCAAAGATTTAATGCAAACTAGAAGAAAGTAGATTTAAAGTTACTCTAAACAATAATGAACGGTCACTCCTATACCTAAAGAAAGTGAACGAAAGTCCCAAAGCATCGAGCAGGAATCTTCTGAAGAAAGTCTGATGCTAGGTTAAGATGATCGTATCGGATTTTGAACTGTAGAATAAAGCAGGAACAGGATATGACAATTGTAAGGACATATAGGGTTAACTGGCACAGGAATAATAACTGCGCAATAGTAGGAACTCAAACAGCAAAAGAAGTACTTCCTCATCAACGAAACAGCCTACTAGGGTTGTGCAACTCAACAACAACCTAGACTAATAAATGCCGTGAATAATAATGCATACATAACAGAAAGTTTATAATCTAAATCTGGTGTCTGCTAGGCAAATAAAGTCTAGCTGGGATGTAGTAGGCTAGGAAACAATGGCTGAGCAAGCGGCTCGTAGCCTAGCGAAGTCCTTAAGGCTGTGCGGCCAAATTACGTTAATTGACGGGGTGCTCTCTTGAGAGATCCAGATCGCTAGTATCTGGTTCTCTCCTGGCGACCCTCTCAAAGTCAAAGCAAACGAGTTAGCACAGTGTTGGGTGCAGAGGCAAAAGCCCTCAATCGCAACACAGCGCTAAACTCACAAGTTACACAGTCAGAAAGACCACCTAGGCTTCCCACGTCTCCGTTGCGATTGTACAGGTTCAACAAAACCTAGTACACATCGGAAATCACAACACCAGTAGCCTTATCCCAGTCTAGCATTAAATCCCCCAGCAGACCACCACGATACAGGAAGGGAGACACCGTGAGTGTGTCAAACCTCTACAGACAAAAATGGTAACCCTTCCAAAATGCCTAACTAAACATGTGTTATCTGAGAGCTTCAGCATATAATACGATGGCCGATATATGAAATCGTGCAGAACCAAAGGGAAGTTATGATATTAAATAGAGTAGAAGAATGAGAGGTAAGAAGTTGAGAGAGAGAGAAAGTGCTCTATAGGTAGAAGTCGGGAGACAGGGGGGCAAGGGACATGTGAAGGGTATGCTAGTCAGGTAAGCTCTGAGGAGAATAGCTCCTCTGGACCCCTCCAGGATCCCACACAAAGGCACGGTGGTCAGCCAATCACAGGCCGCTACGTCACCCGGCAGCAGGCCTGCAGAAGGCGCCAGGAACCATCAGCCAATCAAAACCGAGAGAAAAGACCACGCGGGCGAACAACTCCTCCGGGAGGGAGGAGGGAGAAGGAGGAAAAGCAACATTCACCTCCCCCACCCTGCTCGCTCGCTCTCTCTCTCTCCTTCACTACAATGCATCTTATGTTCAACTCATGATATAAAATACAATGCATTGTCACAGGCGAAAACAAAGACCACTTCTACCCTGCCTGTGACATGACGATTCACAAGAAAGAAAGTACAACATTGTAGACAGACTGTAGCCCATTTCACTGCCCTGGCGAGTGCTAGTGGCTACCGGGAGGCGATTCTGCCAACGCTGGCAGGCGTCACACCCCGCCCAAGATATAGGACGCTCAACATTAGGCAACGACGATATCTGACAAGGCAGAATGCCGACAAGACCCGTCACACATAGCCACTCCGCCAGAAATGAAATGCAAAGCTCAATCTTACATAAAACAACATATCAACATAAAGAAAATCTTATAACCCCTCCCAAACATAATAGTATAATTTTAGCCTGCTATGCTCCCAGAGCGAGCTTCACAGAACCCAGCCTCCTAAGTGAAAGACAGGTTCAACTTAGGACTTTAGCTATAACATAGGCAACTTACAATTAACTATCAAAAGAAAGAGTTTTTATGTGATTTTTGATTTTTTTAATATGTTTAAGGTAATGAAAGGGTGGATGCTTTGGCAAAAGCTGCAGCTTTGAGACCTTGTAATGTAAATTACCCTCTGCCTGCTTCTGATCTGCGTACTCCTCTCATGTTTCCTGTTCGTGCTTGTTGGCAGGCACGGTGGGATTGTGTTACTGTTAATAAGCTCAGGGAAGTTACCAAATTAGTCTCGCCAAGAACTTGCCCTACCATTCCTCGCAAATTGGAAACTGCTTTGGCTCGCCTCCAAATTAGACATACCAGACTAACACACGAGTTCCTTATGTGTGGAGCTGTACCGCCATTCTGCGATAACTGACTAGTTCCCTTTACTGTCAGGCACTTGCTGGTTGAGTGTCTCAGTTTGGTCGAATTACGCCGGAGGTTGCTTTTGCAGCACTGGAAGGCAGATGGTACTAATTGTCTCTCTTCGGTGCTTGGAGGGGAGGCTGGTTCCCCTGGAGATGATATGTCTTTATTTTTGAAAAAGGCTGGCCTCTTTCAGTTTTTATGATTACATTGATTTTACTTTGATATCTAATTTTACACATGTTGTTTTTACGATTTTAGTTTTCTGCAAATATGTTAACTTGTTCGGCGCCATATGACCTTGCTGTTGCGGTGCCAAGATTTCTATCAATAAATTCAATTTCCCCACACCACTTGTCTCCGTATTCTCGTCCTATCATAACATACAGTACATGGGAAGACTTGGCTAGTAATCAAAACATGATTGACCATCTAAAGTTTATGCATAAGCTCCATGTGAAATGAACACCATGCTTGTCCAACTCTAAATTCCTAGTTACTGGTATGTGCACACAGACGGGGTAGGGGGAGAGACAAATGCAATGTCACTGGAGGTATGGAAATGGAGGTAAAACAGAGTGTGTGAAGGAAGTAAGGTTTTCGGAGCAATGGGAAGTATGTGGAAGACGAGAAATATAGTGCAATGTATCAAGGAATTGTTGTGCCAACAGTGATGTATGGGGCTGAGACATGGGCTCTGAAGGAAAAAGAGAGAAGAAAGCTGGATGTGATGGCGATGAGCTGCTTGAGGAGTATGTGTGGAGTTACTCGTAGACACAGATTGTTACGACCGGGCACTCGGGTACACTAGGGCTCTTACACAGGACTCGAGTATGGCTCGCTGCCACAACGGAAACACACGATCCCAACCCCAGAGTACTGCCAGCCGAACAAAAAACGCCACTACCCTCCAGAGTTCTATCTGCTATAACGGGGTATACAAGAACTCGGTACTAGCGTTTCACACAACAGACTAATAACAAGACGGGAGTTATCTAGTCTGGTCAACAATCAAACAAAGAAGAAAGTACTACAACACTAAAGAATAGTGTTGGCCGAAGCCGAAGTAATCCACCCTTGACTAAGAACTTAAGAAGTCCTCCACCCTCTACTTCGGATCGGCACTATTACGTTACGTTAAACAATAGTCCTCGAGCATCAAGCAAGGAATCTTCTGATAAAGTTAGATGCTTCTCGAATACTCGTAAGAAGTAAGTATCGGATTTTGAACAGCAATTCAATAAGTAACACACTGGCAATTAAAGGCTTTAAGTTGACATAAGAAGAATTATAAGAATAAACAATAGTAAATGGCAAACATTAAGAAGAAGTACTCCGACAATGCACTGACAATAGCCTACTAGGATTGTGCTCGGGGGCCACTAATCTCTAAAGTAGCTATGCGTGCCATACATGAAATCAATAGTGCATAAACAATAATATACATAAGGAGAAGCTTCAATACTATGCTGTATCTGCTGGTCGAGCAAAGTCTAGCTGGGATACATAAGGTTAAGAGACAATGGCTGAGCAAGCGGCTCGTAGCCTAGCGAGGTCCTTAAGACTGTGCGGCCAAATTACGTTAATTGACGGGATGCTCTCTTGAGAGATCCAGATCACTAGTATCTGGTTCTCTCCTGGCGATCCTCTCAAAGTCAAGCAAACGAGATAGCACAGTGTTGGGTGGCAGAGGCAAAAGCCCTCACTCGCAACACAGTGCTAAACTCTCAAGGTACACAGTCAGAAAGACCACCTAGGCTTCCCACGTCTCCGTTGCAATTGTACCGGTTCAACCAAAACCTAGTACTCATAGGAAATCACAACTCCCGAAACCTTATCCCAGTCTAGCATTACCTAAACCAGCAGAAAACAGGAACATGGATAATCGTACACAGGGAAATGCATATACGAGTGCAACAAACATCAATCAATCCTATTCTAGTTAACCCTTCCAAAAATAGGCTATCTAACAGGCACTTATCTCGTGAGAACTCAAGCGATAATACTTTGGCTGACTAAATCTGCACCAAAGGGGTCATTGGTTAAAAAGGGACGAGAAGAGAAGAAGATAGGCTGTTCAGAGAGTAGAGAAAGTTCACATCAGTCGGAAGAATATGGATAGTTGCAAGGGATATGAGAAGTCGCTCTGCCTGATGAGTTCTAAGGGATATGTGGCGAGACTTCCCTTTTTATACTCGGCCCTCTAGTGAGCATATCGCCAACTACTAAGGACCGCCCACTAGCAATCATTACGTAATATTCTCTCTCAATCTGGGATCGACAAAGGATTTCCCACGCACTGAGAGGGAGGAGGGAGGAGGGAGGAGGGAATTAGGCCTACCTGCCCGCGTGGCGCACTCACTGGTCCCCGTTACATACTCTCTCTCTCCTCTCATCATTACAAATAAGTCCCACACACAACACTTATAACTAATGATATAAAATAGAACTCGTTGACTCAGATGAAAACAAAATACATATTTATAATACTTATAGTACAACGGCTCACATAAACTAAGTTAGGAAACTCTACACAGACTACAGCCAAAGTTCCTGCCCTGACGATCCTAGCGAGAGTGGGGCATGACTGGGCGTTCTGTACAGCATGCTCATACTCGACATGCGTCACACCTCCCCCAAGATTTTACTTGCTCAACCCTGAGCTAAAATCTGACTCACAGAACCCCATCAAGCCCCTCACACCCAGCGACCGCATGGCACTAAAACAAGCTGAGTTTATCACTAAAACACATCTTATTATTAAAAAAAAAAATCACATTTTATAACTCCTCCCAACAATAGCAAAAGACACAATATCATGCTCCCAGAGCGAGCTTACAGCAGCTCAGCCGTTTGATAGTTGATGGACTACTCAAACTCTATAGGCTATGACAAACTTATACAATTATCTATATCAAAAAAGAAGTTTTTTTTATATGATTTTTATATTTTAATATGTTTTTTCCGGCTGCACTATAAGGGCAGCCTATTTTCTTCTATACCAAACGCTCAACAATCCTGCTTTACGACCCAATACGCTGGGCTACAACCGCGAGCCAACAAGCACCAAGCGCAAAATACTATTCAAACTAAAGCAGGAGGCTACCCGTGTGTCAATCTACCCAGGATCATATACCCTTGAACGACCATCTGCAACCACGTTATCACAACCGGCAATATGGCGTATGTCCAGGTTATATACCAATAACCTTAGTGACCACCTGGTCAGCCTCATACTCCGATTGTGAAACTGGTCCAAGATCTTGAGAGGATGATGATCTGGGTAAACTACAACGACCGGACCATAGGCTGGAACATAGACCTCGAAATGCCCCAGCGCAAGCACAACCGCCAGCAGCTCCTCCTCGACAACAGAGCAGCTCCCCTGGGCCGAATTGTACTTCTCCGAGCCGAATTTAACAAGATGCTCCAGCCCATCATCGTCCTTTTCAATTTCATTCATCAGGTTCTGAACCGTTGCTGGTGCATTCTCAAGTCCGTCAGACATAACATTGCACTGGTAGGTACTCCCGTCCACAACATCCAGCTCTGCTTGCACCATAGGCTGTCGAGCAGGATTTATACGGTAGGGAATTAAACTGAGCCTTGCACTATCTCCAGCCTGCATGTCGGATTCTACCCCATACATCAGGCCTGGAGAAGCAACAAACATGCGAAAGTACTGCCATAGCCTAGTAAACAACTGCCTTGCACTGTCTCCACAAACAACATGCCTAGTGCCCTCCCACAACCCAGCCGAGACCGCAGCTTCTAACCTGTAGTCTCCCTCCTTCTCCACCTTCGTCCCTAGAACAGCCAGGTCATGAGAGGGACAATCAATACCACCTGTGCAGTCACTCCCATAGTTCATTATTGCTAAGGTTTCCCCGCCGATACCGTACATGCGCACCCCCGCATTCCTTGTGACGACATCTGCCTGCGCAGCATCACCGCTTTCAGCGACATGGCCAGATACAGTCGGTCTATGGTAGGGCTGTTGCATTAGACTAGAGCAGCATTGGGAGGCTATGCGACGACCGGGCACTGCGATACCACGGCCGACCTTACCAATCTGCTCAATGTCCTCCTTTTGACCACCACCCTTGGCAGCCATGGGTCGACCCTGACCTGGCAACCATGCCAAAGCCTCGTCGCCCACCTTGAACCACCGAAACAACGAGGCTAACGGTCTTTCAACAGTCACGTGACCTGCCCGTGGAACATCTTGCACCGCCCGAGTTGTGAGACTCAGGGGCTCGGCACGACCAGTGGGGTATGAACCGAGCTGGTGCTGGAGTGCTGCACACTGCTGCTCAGGCAGGTGCTCTAGCGCTTCCACAGCCACCAGACTCGTGTCCCCCGCCCACTGTTCCGCCGAGACATGACAATCCCTTCTCTCCTCCACCTGTGCCCTACTACCCCCCTCTCCTTCTCCACCTTGGCCGCGGCAGACCAACGCAGGGACAGTAGGCTGCTCAGGTGGTTGCCTCACAAACTCCTCCAACAGGTTCACATGACATGCTTCGCCGTCCTCGTGTTTAATCTCGACAGCACCATTACCACACTTCTGAACTTCCGGATCCTCCAACTGCAGTTTACAAATATCTGAGGGAACCAACCTGTCTAGATGCTTCCGAAGCAACCCAAGTCCTCCCCCAATATCAAACTGAGCAAACCTTTTTTCTCTCCGTGTGCAACGTTGCTGCCTCGGAGTCTCTTCCTGCCCTACCTCCTCACTAGCTGTGACAGGTCCTGGGGCCTCTCCAGACTCTAACATAGGGGCCAATACTGAATCACCCAGGAGAGCCGCCGAGTCAAAACTCTTAAAACCAACTCCAGCTTTAGCCTCCTCCTGTTGATCGTTCCTCTGCTGGTCTGAAGACGGAGGACTAGGCTGTGACACTTTATCTGCCCGAGCTCGGGTGACAACACACGCCATGGGTTGTGTCTGGCACTGCTCGACCCACTCTTGCTCTTCCCCACTCACGTCGGCCGGCCTCTCGGCAACGACTAAGGGTAGAACCTCAGAAGCGGGCATTGCAAAGTCGTTGCCGAGAAGAAGGTCGACGCCCTCCACTGGCAGTTTCTCCACAATCCCGACATCCAATTCACGTGCCACACCATCCACCTCCAACTCCAACCGCACCAGCGGGTATGACCGAGTTGCATTAATACCCTGCACCACTACCACCCGAGCCGCATTTATAGGGTAGCCAGTCAAGTTATTCATCAGAGTCTGGGAAGCACCCGTATCACGCAAGACCTCTACTCCATGCTTGCGCCCCGCCCACATCACGCAACCCCGTCCTCTATGGTCGCAAAAAACATCCTGAGCAGGGTTCGAGCCTCCCAGGTGCTTCTGCATTGGCTGTGCCTCAGCCTCTGACGAACTGCCCCGGGCAAACTCAGAAGACTTCAGAGACACACCAATGTTGCAGGCCAAAGACACAGCTGCTGTAGGTGGTTTGCTAGGACAGACTCTTGCAAAGTGCCCCTTTTCATGACAATGATAACACTCCAACTCCCCTTTGGGCTTCCCTTGGTACTGGGAAGGGCCCGGCCCCTTCTTAAATGGGACGGTGCTAGTCTTGTGGTCAGTCTTGGTATCATAGCTCTTGTACTTGTTTGCATAAGGTATATCACTAACTCGGGGGGGTGGGGCATCACGCCCCTTGTTACCTGCCTCACTACGCTGGGCAGACCCGCACCCACGAATTAGTGATAGCCGGAGGTCAGCCATCTCAGCTGCCTCCTGTAGAGTTTTAGGGTTCTTTTCTTTAATAGTTAAAGTCATATCTGCACCAGTACACTTATAAAACTGCTCGAGCAGAAACAGCTCAGTCAACTGTTCGGCCGTCTCAGCTTTCTCAGAACGTGTCCAGTTAGCAAGTGCATCTTTTAAGTCCCGGGCATGTTCAAGAAAGGTCGCCTCCCTAGTCTTTGTAACACCCCGAAACTTCAATCGATATGTTTCTGGTTGCAACTCGTATGCCCGTAGGACAGCTCTCTTCAATACTGGGTAGTCAATGCAAGACTCTAAAGGCAGTGCATCATAAGCCTTCAGACCCTTACCCGTAAGTCTTGAGGAGACCAGAGCTGCCCACTTCTCTTCAGGCCAATTATGCTCCCTACACTTCTTCTCAAAACGATTAAAAAATTCTGTGACTTCAGTTTCACTAAATGCCGGCACCAACTTGACTAAGTGGGACAAGGACTGTTCTCTTACTTGGCCCTCACGGCCCATCCGAATCCCTGTCGACTCTGCACGAGTCTTATCTAAATCTATTTGAGCACAATATTTCTCGGAGTCGTACCTAAGCTCAGCCTCGTGCCTCCTGGTCTCATTCTCCGCCTCAATCTCATGCCTCCTAGTCTCAGCCTCAATCTCCTGCTTCCTAGCCTCAGCCTCAATCTCCTTCTCCTTCTCCTGCTTCCTAGCCTCAATCTCATACTTCCTAGACTCAATTTTAGCAAGCTCAAGTCTAAATATCATATCTGGAGACAGGCAGGAAGAGGGAGCTGCCACTACTGAAGGAGGGGGGGCAAGAACTGGGGAACCACCATACGCACCGCCCGAGGGCACTCCAATCTTCCAATTCTCATCCCTCTGTGGGAGAGTGCTAACCTCCGGCAACTGAGTGGACGGCACTGTGGGAGTCGAGTGAGAGGGGATCTGGGGAGGAACCCCCCCAAACGCCCTCTCCTCCGAAACCCCATGTCGCCCACGCAACACCCAGGAAATCAGCTCCCCCTTGGACATCCCTCCTACATTGGATCTGCCCAAAACCTTGGCTATCAGGTGCAAGCCATAAATATTCACCCCAGTCAACCTCTCCTCCGTGACATGGTACTGCTTACTCACAAAAAGTCTAGCATCCTCCTCACTAGTTACTAACGGCACCTCCTCAAATGGCATCTCTCGCTCCTCGTCAGTACTAGGGCACGACATACTGAAGTTCACAAAAAATTCTCGAGACAAAAGTGTTAAACTCCCTTATGTAAGCACTAATTACTAAATTAACTGGAGTCTCTTAAATGCTCTCCTAATTGCCTTACAAAAAAAAAATATTCTTCAATATGTACGCTAAAGTACGAACAAACAAATGTTGTACAACTCTGCAAAAAATTATACTGTTCACAAAATCCTAAGCAAGGTCGCCATTTGTTACGACCGGGCACTCGGGTACACTAGGGCTCTTACACAGGACTCGAGTATGGCTCGCTGCCACAACGGAAACACACGATCCCAACCCCAGAGTACTGCCAGCCGAACAAAAAACGCCACTACCCTCCAGAGTTCTATCTGCTATAACGGGGTATACAAGAACTCGGTACTAGCGTTTCACACAACAGACTAATAACAAGACGGGAGTTATCTAGTCTGGTCAACAATCAAACAAAGAAGAAAGTACTACAACACTAAAGAATAGTGTTGGCCGAAGCCGAAGTAATCCACCCTTGACTAAGAACTTAAGAAGTCCTCCACCCTCTACTTCGGATCGGCACTATTACGTTACGTTAAACAATAGTCCTCGAGCATCAAGCAAGGAATCTTCTGATAAAGTTAGATGCTTCTCGAATACTCGTAAGAAGTAAGTATCGGATTTTGAACAGCAATTCAATAAGTAACACACTGGCAATTAAAGGCTTTAAGTTGACATAAGAAGAATTATAAGAATAAACAATAGTAAATGGCAAACATTAAGAAGAAGTACTCCGACAATGCACTGACAATAGCCTACTAGGATTGTGCTCGGGGGCCACTAATCTCTAAAGTAGCTATGCGTGCCATACATGAAATCAATAGTGCATAAACAATAATATACATAAGGAGAAGCTTCAATACTATGCTGTATCTGCTGGTCGAGCAAAGTCTAGCTGGGATACATAAGGTTAAGAGACAATGGCTGAGCAAGCGGCTCGTAGCCTAGCGAGGTCCTTAAGACTGTGCGGCCAAATTACGTTAATTGACGGGATGCTCTCTTGAGAGATCCAGATCACTAGTATCTGGTTCTCTCCTGGCGATCCTCTCAAAGTCAAGCAAACGAGATAGCACAGTGTTGGGTGGCAGAGGCAAAAGCCCTCACTCGCAACACAGTGCTAAACTCTCAAGGTACACAGTCAGAAAGACCACCTAGGCTTCCCACGTCTCCGTTGCAATTGTACCGGTTCAACCAAAACCTAGTACTCATAGGAAATCACAACTCCCGAAACCTTATCCCAGTCTAGCATTACCTAAACCAGCAGAAAACAGGAACATGGATAATCGTACACAGGGAAATGCATATACGAGTGCAACAAACATCAATCAATCCTATTCTAGTTAACCCTTCCAAAAATAGGCTATCTAACAGGCACTTATCTCGTGAGAACTCAAGCGATAATACTTTGGCTGACTAAATCTGCACCAAAGGGGTCATTGGTTAAAAAGGGACGAGAAGAGAAGAAGATAGGCTGTTCAGAGAGTAGAGAAAGTTCACATCAGTCGGAAGAATATGGATAGTTGCAAGGGATATGAGAAGTCGCTCTGCCTGATGAGTTCTAAGGGATATGTGGCGAGACTTCCCTTTTTATACTCGGCCCTCTAGTGAGCATATCGCCAACTACTAAGGACCGCCCACTAGCAATCATTACGTAATATTCTCTCTCAATCTGGGATCGACAAAGGATTTCCCACGCACTGAGAGGGAGGAGGGAGGAGGGAGGAGGGAATTAGGCCTACCTGCCCGCGTGGCGCACTCACTGGTCCCCGTTACATACTCTCTCTCTCCTCTCATCATTACAAATAAGTCCCACACACAACACTTATAACTAATGATATAAAATAGAACTCGTTGACTCAGATGAAAACAAAATACATATTTATAATACTTATAGTACAACGGCTCACATAAACTAAGTTAGGAAACTCTACACAGACTACAGCCAAAGTTCCTGCCCTGACGATCCTAGCGAGAGTGGGGCATGACTGGGCGTTCTGTACAGCATGCTCATACTCGACATGCGTCACAAGATTGAGGAATGAAGAGATACGTAGGAGAGTGGGGCAGCAGGAACATTTGTCAGCCGGAGTGGACAGAAGGGTGCTGAGCTGGTATGGTCATGTTGAACAAATGGAAGTTGAAAGGCTTACAAAGAGATTATGTGAGTCAGATAGAAGGGCAGGAAGACCCCAATTGAGATGGAGACTGTAAGACAAACTTTGGATGATAGAGAAATGACTATAGACCAGTCAAGAGAAGTGGTAAGAAACAGGACTGAATGGAGAATGCTTGTGAATAGATGAGTGAACACGTGGTCTTTTGGGGGAAGGGGTCGGGCGCAAGTTGGACTAGATAATAGTTTATCAGGCGCCTTGCCCAGGGAGACGATTAATATGAAGGGTGCGCCTGGAAGTATGGTGGGTGGGCTTCGCTGCATGTCTGCCTACCGAGATCGGAACCTGTCCGGGTGGTCAGGGGCCGGGCAAGTGCTGGAGGGACCTTGGTGGCCCTGGTCTCTGGGTCTTTTGAATGAACTACATGTATGTGAATTTGTATTTTGTCTTTGTTGTCTTTTGTGTTGTCCCTATGCTTGCTGTGTCTTGAGTCCCCCCCCCCCCCCCACCCCAAACACAAACAAAAGAAAATTATGTAAAGAAAAACTATAAAGTGGGGATTGGGCCTGAGTAAATAACATAGATATATTTGGTTTGACCATCTAGTAATTGAACAATCTACTGTACATTACGCTTAAGTATCTAATAACCTACCATTGAGCCACATTTCCCATATTATAAACACACTATAGATAGTATAGACCATGAAAGGGCATTCCCTAAAATTATATGGGAGATAAGTACTGTAGTGTGATGATATGTGCTAGTGAAACTTGGCCATTTAGGATGGAAGACGTGCACAGAATGAAACAAAACAAAATGACAATGGGTAAATTATTGTATGCGTTTCTTTATATACAAAATTAAGAGGTAGCTACCTTATGCCCCTTTCCCACATTTGCGATTTCATACGATTTTCGTCGCCGAGGACGTAGTCTTGTCAATTCGCAAGGAATGTGTGCGACGTCTACGATTTTGACCGTTAAAAAACGTTGACAAGTTTATACTCGGCGACGATGAGTAAGACGGAATCGGCGACATTATGCGATGTCATCGGCGAATTAAGCGATGGTTCGGCGAATACCTCGGCGAGATTATCCGAAAACCTTTTGCATATATTTCATGGCAAAAACATAAGAACATAAGAAAACGGGAGTCTGCAGAAAGCCGATCGGCCCACACAAGGCAGATCCCTGTCACACCCAACCCCAATTACAAGGCCTAATTATAGACCCAACTCACTAATGCCTTGAGGACTGACCTCACCAAAACGGTCAGAGATCGACACAAGATTACGGGGTCTGCAGAGTGCCGATTGGCCCACTCCAAGAAGATCCCCCCTCATACCCAACCCAACTCGTCGAAAATGTACAAATTTATCTTGAAATCGCCAAACTAATGGGCCGAACGTCATAAAATATGAAAACTATTGGGGTTAACCATGAGGAAGAAAGGGGACCAGAAAAACGAACCATCTCCCCTTAATTCGGAGATTGGCAATGTCCGGCTTCGCCGGAGAAATTTTTCTATCAAATAATGTACAAATTTAGCTTGCTCTCAAAACAAAAAATATATATGTTGGCTCGCTACCGCTCACCAGGAATATGTTGAAACCTGGATGGCGGTAAACGTATTAAAACAGTAGGCTGAACGGGGCCGAACGGATACAAGGCAAAGAGAGAGGGAGAGAAATAGAAGAAAAAAAAACGAGGAGAGAGGGAGAGAAAGATAAAACATAAAACAGCGAGGTGGGCTCAATGTTTGCGTTACGGCTTAACAATTGAGCCCACCTCGCCTTTTTTAGTTTTCTCTTTCTCTCCCTCTCTCCTCGTTTTTTGTTTGTTTTCTATTTCTCTCCCTCTCTCTTTGCCTTGTATCCGTTCGGCCCCGTTCAGCCTACTGTTTTAAGACGTTTACCCCCATCCAGATTTCAATATATTCCTGGTGAGCGGTAGCGAGCCAACATATATATATTTTTGTTTTGAGAGCAAGCTAAATATGTAAATTTTTCGATAGAAAAATTTCTCCGGCGAAGCCGGATTTCTCCATATAATGCTGGTTCGTTATCGCTTGCCAGGAAGATATCGATACTTGGATGGGGATAAACGTCTTCAACCAGTTGGCTGAATGGGGCTGAATGGATACAAACCAGAGAAAGAGAGAAAAGGAGAGAGAAAGAGAGAAGAAAAAACAGGTGAACCCCCCACGAGAGGTGCATAGAAAAAAGGGTTGACAGGTTCACTATAGGCCTTATCATTTTTTTTTACCCACCTAGCCGAAGGTGCTCTTTGGCCTCGGCAGGTGTGTCTTGAGCATTCCGCGACGTCGCAAGGCCCTTCGCATGCCTCGTGCGGAGCATACCCCTGGCGGGTATACTCTCGGCGAGTACTTGTGCGCACGTCGACGACTAATCGACGAGGAAATCGCCGATGACTCTTGTGCATCGTCGATGTTCCCAGACCATCTGAGAGCTCAGCGAGCCGCCGTGCAGGGTTGCAAAGTTTTTTTTTTTTGAGAAACCCTCCGCGATGTCTCGCCGATGTCGTCGATGATCCCCGAGGGCCTCTCAGATCTTTCTGCGATGTTCAACGATGGATGCTTGCGAGGGCTACGAACCCTCGTGAGTCCTCGCCCAAAATTTTGAACAAACCGAACATTTGTGATGACCCGCCAGGGCCCATGCGATGCCTTGCGAGTCATACGATTATTATTCGAGGGTATACGATTGTTGTCCGACATGTCACGAATGTGCCAATTTAAGGGTGTCGGCGATGAAAATCGTATGAAATCGCAAATGTGGGAAAGGGGCATTAGTATTACTCGAACGATGTCTAGGCATTTAGAAGAACTGTGGAGAAAATAGGGAATGAAATTTACCAAGCATAAACAGATTCAAAAACACATGGTAATATACTTTGTTTATTGTATTCTAACAAGCTTTGACTCTCTGGAGTTCACTTTAAAACTCCAAGAGGACCCTCGAGTCTAAACTTGTCATGTCACAATAAAATAAACATAATTTACTACCATGTGAGTAGTCAATTCTTCCAAATTATACTTTCCTCGTCAGGACAGAGTCCACCTGGCCAGGTTGAGATATTTTATGTTGTACAACAATTTATTGCTTAAAGAAAAAGTTTACCGGTACCTGGCTCCTCCTCTGCCGTGTCTACATCTTATAGCTCAGGCATATCATCCTGGGAAGTTCCTGCGAGGAAAACGTGTTGTATATTGTCAATAATATATTGTAAACAAAAAGAAATATTATCTATACACCCCCGCTAAATCCATGAAATCCGAGCCAAGTTTTGTCATAAACCTAACCAAATAACCTAACCTAACCTAGTATTATGGGTTTAACATTAGCCTAACCTAACCTAACCTAACCTAACCTAGTATTATGGGGTGGGGGCTGCCGCCCCACACCCCCGCTAAATCCCTTAAATCTGAGCCAACTTTTGCCAAAAAAACCCGAGCCAACTTTCGAAATGAGGTTACTGTGATTTTGGACTCTGAAAAATGGAAAAACCCGAGCCAAGTTGGTCAAAACTTGGCTCCGGTTTTTCCATTTTCAGTTTTGTTACTTTTAAATATTGTATTTCAGAGATCTTCCAATATTACCCCTTTATTTACGCTTATGGGAAAATAGTAAAATGCGACAGTCCTTGGTATTAAACAACACTGTATATCAAAGAAAAAACCATCTTCAGACTGATCCGGTAAATAAAAATACCATTAGACTAATCTAACAACCTAACCTAGTAGGCTATAATATGAATTATGGTACTAACCTTATGAAGCTGATGATTGTGGTTGAGATCATCAATATCGTCCTCGTCTTCATCCAGGGGAATTGGGGTGCTCAGACAGAGGGGGATACAGTATGGCAGCTTGTAGTAGGAATGTGTGGAGTGCCGTATCAGGGATAGGTGGTGATGAATAGGTACCTTCCAAGGTATTGCCGCAAATAGTTAGATCTGATTCTGGCCTCTTCACCCACTCCATGACATCCCTCCACAGTCTTTCTATATTTTGAGTGTGTATGTTTTTATCAGTAGGATCTACACAATTTTCTGTGTGGTTGACAGAGTGATGTGTGTAATCTTCAGATCCCAGAGAACGGTATGCAGCCCACTTATCACTGTAAATAACACTTTTTGGCTTAATATATTTTTTGATGAGTGGGATGAGAGTAGCAGCGTCTCGTTTTTGTCCAGGGTCTTGAAGTGGGACGATGAATCGACGCTTGGAGTGTCGCTCGATACCGCCAAATTTGGCTCAGTATCCTCCCTCTCTCGTATTTTCTATGAGTCAGTAGAGTTTCGTCTATTTCTATGGCAATACCTGGGCCCCTGACACTCCTGCTTTTCAAACCAAGCTTCAGTCACTTCAGAGCAGAACGATCGCCAATCAACACTTGTCTGCTTTGAAATGTGAAGGTTTTTACTTGCAAGTTTATGTGAAAATATGGGTCTAACCCAGATATTTATAAATCCCAAAACTTTCCATGCTTCCAAGTGGCAGTTATGAAGCAATGTGCCATTCTATCACTCACAGAGAACTCACAACCTTTGCAACGTTTTGTTTTATTTACATAAAATGTACGAGTGCACCTCCATATAAATTGATCTGAGCGGTACTTGCATTCCCGGTCACAGTTTGCACATAACACACGTGTAGGTAGTACACCGTGGGAGCGTAATATACATCATAAGCTCGCATTACTGTCACAGTGAATTTCATCTATCACATCAAAAAAATCATCAGAACACCCGGTACACTAAGTTGCTGCCATGCTTAGGACTGAGGGCTACCTGCTAGTTGGAGGGGTTGGATGGTGTGCGAAAAAATAAATAAAAGAAGGTGATTGGTTGAACCTAATGACGTATACATGACAAGTAAATCGCTCATTGACAAAAACAATAAAGGCATACATGTTTCACTGTGATTGGCCGATTACAGACAATTAATTTTAAACTGACCGCCAGATGGCATCAGCTAGGAGCTCACTTGTGAACACCCACTCGTAGAGTCAACAACAAGAAACTGAAACAAGGTATGCCCAACCGTAGATTTTCGTAAGGGGTCAGAGGGGGGCGAAATGCCCTTATAATCTATTTCCGCATATTGCCACCTATACCCCATCACTTACCTAGTCGTACCTTCCTGTTAACTACAATAATAATTTGTTTAGCTCGTATAGGTGCAATTATAGAACAATAACCTATTTGTTGTATAAGCATTTTGTATTTAGTTGTTTAATGATATGTGGTCCTACTTGTCATAGTTGCATTATTTAGGTAAACATTACACTGTGAAAAAGAACCATCAGGCTGGTTTAAGTTGCGCCATCTGTTGGTGTCGGTAGGTACCGGGTTGTAATTTAGTCAGTCCGCATTTACTTATCAAGGGAGTAACATCCATCTCTCGCTTTTCTTTATTGTATTCTTTACTTATTCATTGGTATTATTCTTTGTTTATCCATTGCGTATTAACATAACATTAGATGGAGTCTAAGGGGTGTGGTGTGGTTTGATTGTCCCTAGTATTGTGACTGAATTGTTACTGTGTGTTTCCTTATAATATGTTTCTTCTCTTCTATGTTTAGTTAGAGCTGCAACCTTGGCCTGGTAAAGGTAGCCAGTATACTTCGGTATTGTGGAGGGGTAGGCCAATTATTTTTCGCTATCATAAGAGCTAGACTTAGTGTTAATTCCAGCCGATCATTATGTCTTTGTGTGCATTGCTTTAGCTAGGGGTCTAGTCTATTGGGAATGATGGTTCTAAGTAGAAGGGGGAGGACTTCAATAGTCTTTCAGTTACAGGAGGGATTACTTCAGCCCAGGCAAACTGATAGGCTGGACAAAATACTTTCGCGTTTTATATTTGTGTTACAGTGCGCATGCCTACCTGGTATTATTCTCCGCCTAGCACGAACACTGGCACAATTATAAAAACCCGTTGAGTTGAAGTCTGCTTATGACGCCTCAACGATTGTTAGGATAATCTTAGGTGGGTGGTGGTTGATAGGTGTTTGTTTGATCCTTGATTTATTTGTTTATGCTTGATACTTGCTTCATTATTTTGGCTTTATTTGTTGGCATGTATTTACTGTATTTTTATAACGTAGATTAAATCAGATCTTCTCTGTGCAAATTAGAAAGGATCCTCCTCAGTATTGCCATTCAGTACGGAGTTTTGATGATTGTTGTGGCTAAAGATATCTTTTCACCCCAACTAGGGATTCAAGTTTTTGCATGTTTGTATAAGTCATGTGCGTTCTCAGATGGATTACTGTTCACCTCTGCTGAAGTGGAAGTGAGTGGTTGCATTGAGGCAGTTGGACAAAATTCAAATAAAGCTATTAGATTAATCAATAACCCTGCAATCACACAGGACCTTCCTACATTATCCATACGAAGAAACGTTGCATCCCTTGCATTATTCTACAGATATTTTCACATCAATTGTTCCGAGGAACTTGCTTCAATTGTGCCGCCTCTCCACATCTTTCCCGTAGAACTAGGGCTGAGAGCACCCATGAATTTACACTTTCTCCTCCACATGCAGAACTTCTCCTCTATCAAAATTCATTTATCCCTAGAACTACTACTCTTTGGAATTCACTTCCCTCGAATTGCTTTCCACAAACATACAATCTACAAATGTTTAAATCCAGTTGTTACAAACATTTTATGAATGGAGGATGCCTTTAGGCACATGGACCTTTTTGTTTTATCTGTGTTTTTCCTTCCTCCGTTCATTGTCTCTTAAAAAAAAAAAAAAAAAAAAAACGGAACGGATTGTCTGCATCTTTGGTCCCGAGAGATCTTGGAAGTTGCGAATGAGCTCTGTTCTGTTGCGATAGGCTGTGTTGCCAAAATATAGTACTAACCTAACCGTATTGGTTGATTTGGTACTGGTTGAGAGCTGCTGGTTGAAATGGTCTTCTGTTGAGTTGACGCGTCACCAGTCCAAAGACTAGAAGCCTACTTTCAGTCGTAACAACCTCGAATCTAAGCAAACCCATATAAAAAGAACCACCAATTAGTACATTCTACCCCACTCTAACCTTTCTGATTTATTTACCTAAATAGGTTTATAATGTGAAACTTGCAAAATAAACAAACCAAAACTTAACGAACACAGTACAAAGAGAAAACAACTTATCAAAATCGCTATGTGGAAACAACGCTTAGGTTTATAAGGTTTTATAATTGACTTATGTTATCCTTTAAGTTTAATGTATCCTCTTATCCCTCTTACATATTAAGATTAATACTCTGTTATAGTTGGCAACTTTGTTCAGAGGACAAGGACAGAGAATGTCAACTGGGTAAATTTACTAAGTGCATCTAGTGTTTGTTTCTCTCTATATAGTAGTCTATTAAAATGTAAAACTTGCAAACTAAACAAACCAAAATTGGGACAAGGACAATATAAAGTCAAATTAAATTATCAAATCGCTATGTGGAAACAACGCTTACTAAAATGAAAATTATTAAATAAAAGAACACAATCCACCACATAGGTGTACATTACTACATGAGCAAGTTAATCTGTTCCAAGCAAACTAATCGCACATATAACAACGCACTATCGTCACGTTAAAGGAAGTAGTCAAGTTTGGGTAGTCCGGGACGTTCTGGCAAATTTGACTAAACTCTGCATGAATAAAGAAACTAAATGTTAAATGTCAAAATATTATTTAAAATCAATATGCAACATGACAAGACATTACAATAGTACAAAATACAATATTGATAAGATATCTATACTATTACAAAATAATATATAAAATACAGTACAGCTCACTAACGATAGTGCTATCGGGTAGGTACCTGTAAGCATAGCATGCCTAGTGACCCCTATCAATAACTACCCTACAAATAACCTACATTTATAGCACAAATAAACTAAGGAAATCGCAAAAGTAAGCAATTGATACTATCGACAATGAATACATAATATAAAGATAAATATATATAGGATTCATAATGGAACTGCTGTCCTACCATCTACAACTAACTACATGTTAATGCTATGTAGTTAGAAGTGAAGTTGGTGTTGAAATATAATACAAAAATATTGTTTCCATTATTGTGCAAGAATTGTAGATTTGTATAGATTTCTTGACTTAATATTTTACAATGTATTGTGTTTCTCTTGCTATTCGAAAATATTATCACGATTACTGTCAAAGCATCACAATAAGTTCAGGACAATATGCAATATAGAATTGAATATTTATAATCTATTTATTTCATCACTAGAATTACAGTATAGTCTTTTAAATATTCTAAATTACCACTGTCAATTAATATGTGGTTTGAATAACCCAATAACACAATAATTGCGGTGGAAAAAAATTAACGTTATGATTATTATACTGGTATCGAATTAAACTATGGCTGTTAATTCAGCTTTAGAGAGATAAT